>VWPU01020006.1:0-126939 GCA_013398955.1 Callaeas wilsoni
CGCGCGTCCCCGCGGAGCGCCGGGCGGCCCCGGTTTGCCGGCGGGACGTCCCGCGGGCGGCGGAGGCTGTCTGCCCGCGGGCACCGGCGTGCGCCTGCCCTGCACTTGTGGCCGGCTGTTGTGGTCTCCCCACCCGGATCTAACGATGGGAGGCTCGGTCGGGGTTGTCCTCAAAGTACTCTGGGCGGCCTCGGGCGGCCGGAGCGCCCCGGGACCCCCCTTTGGGTGGGCTTATACCGACTGTGGGGCAGCTGCTGCACCGACGGGGCCCGGGGCCGCCCCCGGTGTAGCAGAGTCGGACGTGGAGTTATGAACCACAGAGTGCCTCGAAAGCGCTTTTATCCGGCGTGTCGGGCTGCGCCAGGTGCCTGTCAGGTGCGGGCAGGAGCCGGCTGCCACCCTCTCGCTGCCTGCGGGGGGAAGTCTCTGGGAACGCTCGGCCGGTCCCGAGTCCGGCGTGTTCCTCCAACGCCGGAATTTTCCCCTCCGCTCCCCGGGCGCTGCCGGTGCAGTTACAACCACACGGAGTCCTCCTGACAGCCGGAACGGAGCGGGGTGTGAAGCTGAAGCTTCCCCTCTCAAGGGAACGTAATTTCATTTTTATGTATAAGGTGTCCGATTTATGGAAGGCGAGTAGTGCATTTATTTATTTAACTCTTCAATCGAGTGCCCCATCTCACTCCCCTTGAAGTCCATGACAAGGGTTTCATTGGCTCAGAGGGGACAAGATCAGTTCCTCCCAGTGTTCTGTATTGCTTTTTCATGCGATCTAATAAAATTTACTGTTGGACCTGTTCAGGAGACTTGGGAATGGAGACAGTCTTAAAACTGTGAACTTAATCTCACTTTTAATGTCATATATATACTGGATATGTTGAATTGTCTTTGATCTTTCACGAAATCCACTTGAGCTGTAGTTCAGTGTACAGACTTTTGATTTGAAAAGGTCAGAGTAGAGATTCCTTGTGAAGACATATTGCTGTAGTAAATGTTTCAATTAATTAATTTCCTACTTTTTTTTTTTTTCTGAGAAAAAGGAATAGACCTGTACTGGTGTTTCGAAGTTTTCCCTACAAGAAATTATGGCGAATGCCATACATTGTTCCATAAAATTCCGTCCTGGAGTCGGAAGTGAAATATGCTAGGCAGTATTTCTGGAAGGGTAGATCCTTTATTATTGAGCTGTAGTCTTCAATGAGCTTCAGGTATTTAATAATGACTTGTCCAATTTAAAGAAGAAAAGCAATGGAATTCTGCCTTCTGCTTTTTTTTGCTTGTTTTTCAACTTAGCTTAGTGCTTAGCTTTGTCGCAGCAGACAACTCCTGTCTTCTTGAGTTTCAGCATTACAGAAAGGGAAGTTTGCATTCATTAAGTAAAGTACAATATCCCATGGTCTGGTTTGAAGTACAGGCAGGCTTCTCTTGTGGGCAGCAGGATCTGTTTGTTACACCTGCAGTGTTTGTGTTGGAGGGGCAGGGTCTTGCACCCTCACCAGGCTTTTGTGACCATCCAACAAGAAGACAATCAGGTTATCAAATCTGTAAGTCCTAGTCAATCTTGCATGTTACAGTGGGGTGCGCATGTAAGAAAATCCTTGATGGAGAAAGCTGCTTGCAAATTTTTAGGGAGGTTGAATTTTCATTATTTTACCATAAATTGTCAGGCTTTTAAAAAGTTACTTCCC
The DNA here is from genome assembly GCA_013398955.1 of Callaeas wilsoni. NCBI lineage: Eukaryota > Metazoa > Chordata > Aves > Passeriformes > Callaeidae > Callaeas > Callaeas wilsoni. Next base: position 1,686 of record VWPU01020006.1, read on the forward strand.
TAGCCATTATTGCAGATATCATGTGGTAAATAAAAACACATTGCATTTTATCATTTTCTGGCTTTGATTGAATAGCACTTTGGTGAGCACTGGCAGTTCTGTTGTCTGTTTCTGTGAGGGTTGTTACCCATCTGAATTTGACAGAAAGCAAAGTTACACACAACCCGAGAATCACATTTTGGCTGTTATGGTTAACAACTAAAATTCTTTTCTCTTTGCTGGGGTTAATGGGTGATTCTGAGGCAGTGGGTCTGCTGGGACAGAGTGTGTCTGTGAAACTGTTTTTTTGGCCTTTTGACTGATGGCACAATTTTATCCTGGAAATCAATGCAATGTGCTTGATCCTTACAAGGTTCATTACAGTGAAAGAAAGTCTGAACTAATCTGCTTTTAAAAAAAGCAGCAGGGGAGAATAATCCTCCTTGGAACTGCTGATACAGCTGATTGCTGAGCAGTCCTGGAGACAAGAGTGCAGAACCTCTCTCTGTACTAAACAATAGATGGTACAATCCAGGCTAGAATCAAGCTTTTTGAGGCTGATACGGAAGAGCAGAATTACATCCCTTTCTCTCTTGTGTTGGTCTTTGACAGCTCAGCGGCCTTGAAGAAAGCAGAAGTGATTCTTTGTGATATATATATATATATATATATATATATGTATGTGTATATATATATATATTTCAGAAATTGCTGTAGATTTTCTGCCTGGGGCTTAAATGCAAATTATACTATTTTACTAATTATTACCTTTCATTTTAGATAATGCGGTATATAAAATAGGACATAACATTATGGGCTTTTTGGTTAGGAAGGAAGCTGCTGATTGTGAAGTGTAATGGCAGAGAGCCAAGGTCACTTCTATCAGACTTCAATCTTGCCCAGATCCTTGGACCAATATGTTAGAATCACACCAGGGGTCTATTTCTGTGAGAGTTTTAATTAACCTTAGAAGACAGAGCAGAGTCAGCCTCTGTGTTGCTATCATGCCTGTATTTTGCTTCTGCATCTTATACTTGGGAGAAGTGTTCTTTGCATAGATGCTATTTTCTAAAATCAACACATGTTGTTTATCACTTGGGCAAAACTCTGTGGGGTTTGTATTTCTTTATCGGGGGTCTCTGGCCTTTCTTTTCCCACAGCTTGTTGCAGACTTGGTCTGTACAGACTGCTGAAAGCCAGTGTAAGAGGCACTGAGCTGGGGGTGATCCGGCACTGGTGCTGGTTCTAAAGTTGTCCAAGACCATTCTTCGGAAACACTCCTGAAATACTGTAGGTGTTTTGAGACACATGGTACACATCTTCAGCATAAGAGACGTGGAAGTGGCGTGTGCCTACTAATATATGCTTGAACAATATTTGGGATTCTATCAATATATAATAGTGTGTGACCTTTCATAAGCCAGTTAGTGATCCAATGCCTCTGTTTCAGCCTGTAAAAAAACAGTAGTCTTGTTCTAAATGATATTGCATATTTTGAGATGTTCACATAAAATCTATGTAAATGCAGAGTATGGTATTAGACATTATAAAAGGGTCCAACTGCTGAAAGAGCGCACTGGAAAAATGAAGGAAAGGAAATCCAACAACTGTGTGCACCCCCAGGGAATAGACAGGAGGCTAAGAGTGGTTTATAATGGTAGGCGCATTACTCACAAGGTTATAATTTATTGGCTCCTCTGTTTCCATTACCACTGTCAAATTGCTTGGGGAATTCAGGTTCTGTCAAAGTAAATGGCTCCCTTAGATTGTTGAGGCATTATGGTAAATCTGCCTTCTTTACTGAGTGTGGGGTTTGGGGTTTTTTTTAACAATTATTGCAGTTTATCACTTAAATTTTTTTTCAGGAGTTCTTAAGATCTAATAGCCAGCTAAGTGCATGCAAGTCTTTAGTAATTTCCTCCCAAACCAGGCGTCTTCCACTCCAGGTGCAAGGCTTATTGCTTGCTTGCTCATAATACAAACTGAGAACAACATTTGCATGAAAAAGAAACAACCTAGAAAAACAAAACATGTGTCTCCTTTTTCCCAGAAGAGAGAATATGGCCGAAGTGATGGATAGGGATGTGGTGCGTTTCCAGATGGGGTTGTAGGTACCGGTGGAGAGTAAGATGTGCACATAAGGAAAATGATGTGTCAGCGTGCCTGAGCAAAGTGACGGATGGGCTGCACTCCCGTGTTGTGCGGGATGCATCTCATGTGTCTCAGCTTTGCAGAGCTATTTCACAGTTTCAGGAGGAAGACTGCCATTTGCTAGCCCTTGGCTTCATGCAAGTTTTGCAAGCAGAGGGAACAACACTAATTTGCTAAATAAGCTTTTGAGCTACTCTGTCAAAATTCTCCAACAGAGACATTCTGTCACTTTTTAAAAGCGTTCTGCCTCATCCTAGACTGGATACAGTGGATTAAAGGAGTAGACCTCACAGTATTTCTCCGCTGCCCTGTTTCTTTCCTTTTTGGATACATTATCTTTCAGGTGAAGATCCCACCCTCAGTTACACAAGAGGAAGCGGATGAAGTCTGGCGTTTATATGCATTTATATATATTACAGCAGGAGAGGATTGTGTAGGGGACACGCTTTGTCTTGGGCAGAGGATACTCTTCAGCTTGCCTTTTTAATGGTCAGACTTGCACATACTGGAGTGCTGTTCAGCAGTGTGCCATGTACATAAACGCAGAGACTTACCTTACTTTTGTTCGTTCTCTTTGATTTATTTGCTTCTGATGCTGTCGTTTCACTGATCAGCACTTGAACTTTGTCATAAAGCCATCCAAAAAGGAGTGATGTTCCACGTGTCAAAGGCTCTGATCTTGAGGATTTTCTTTTTGTCTGGCAGATGGCTAAAAATGTGTTTTGACACAGGAGATTAACTACCATACTAAAGGGTATTGTGAAAAATATAGCCAGGAGTATTTAAAACCCCAGCAACTGAAGCTGTCTTCAGAGAAATGAGTGAGCATAGGAGAGGGGATTGCTGAGGGGCTGTGTCAGAAAAATTCATCATTCATTGAGCTCTTATACTTTCCAGAACATGTGCCATTTGCAGGTGTCATCTTCACATCCATTATGTTTTCCAGAAATGGAGTATTTTTACTCATGGTTTTTACTGTGTGATGATGCTATTTTACTTGCAAGCTAGAAAAATATATGATGGACCTGATGTGACCAAATGGGGCCAGTGCTGACAGTGGACTTTTTCTTCTGAATTGGGATGGCCAGCAGTGGCTCAGTCACACCTAAAAAAGTTGTGGGACAGTAGAGACGGCTTTGTGCCATTAGCCCCAAACCCTCTCTATTAGTTTGTGTCAGTGTGACACGCCTCTGTAGGACTCCTCTTGATGTCAAATGTGAATGCTAAGTTTGATTCCTGCACGTCATCCTTCTGAATGATTCATGACGAACACTGGTAGTGTTTAGTATATGACAGCGTTCCATGTTTGGTAGTTGGTTACTCAAAGACAGATGGATAGGCTTGCTCGACTCATCCCTCAAGATCTTGTGCACGTTTCAACCCTGGCAATTTTTGCCCAGCTGCCCTAAAGCTCTGCTGTGGTTTCAAGGCACATGCAGAACATGGTCATTGCTGTCTAGCGAGCTGCATGACCTTACTGAGTTTCACATTTCCCACCTGAAAACCTGTCCCAATAGCACTAGCCCACCCTCATGTGCTTCTCAATCTTCCAAAGGAAGCTGCCCTACAAACACGGAATTATTACTATAGAAGCTGGGTTTTGGGGAAATTGAAAAGTGCTGGCTGTATACACGGAAGCTACGATGGTTGTTTTCTGCTGTTGAGTGGGGTTTGGCAGAGTTGCTGCACTTTGTTTGCGGGGAGCGTCGGCGCGGGGATGCGGTGATGTATGCTGCGTATGGACTGTAACAGTACAGTGTATTCCTTGTTTCTAATCTTATCGGTTCATGGTCAGGCAGACTCCTGGTTCTGGCTGGGTGCCCGACAGGTCAGACAGGCTGCAGGCACTGGCTGATAATGCTGGGTGCCTGTACTTGCAGGTCAGGGGGAGGCTACGCATGCTCTTCCTAGGCAAAGCTGTGTCCGTATGATCAATAAGCTGCCACATAAAGTGCTACAACAATGTTTTGTTTATGCCATGGAGGACGTCTTCCTCTGAGAAGGTGTTTTCTTATACTGTAGAGTTATTTTTGTCTGCTGTCTCATAATTTTAGTTAAATAATCCCATCACAATTTCAACTTGAGAAGGCTGGGTGGTTCTTGAGTTTTGCACTCTTGTATTTATACTGTCCCCTCTAATTTCACTATTCTGTTCAGTATTTCATCCTGTTTCTGTTAAGAAATAGTGCTTAAATTTCAGATAAAAACCATAGTTTACTCTTGCACTTCAGTGACCCATCTGAAATATCCTCAGATGTGAGATGCCCCTTCTTTTGAAAGTTGTAGATCATTCTTTCATAGAAGCCTTTCCTTAAGCTGCAGAAGGCTTTATAACTAATATTTCACTTTGATTAAAGTCTTTAAGCATTGCAACATTGTAATTGATGACCTCTAGAGCACTGGATTCATTCTGTGTTCAGGGACTTTGTGGCTTCTACAGATGGAAACTGCTAGGGATGCACACGGTTTCAGCTTTCCTGCATTCACTCATCACATAACAAGCTAAATTTTTGCAAGGATGTTCAATGCAGTCTTGTTAAAATTTGATATTTTACAACAGTTTTTCCCAATCTGCCATGAGCTGTCATGGGAAGAACCCAAGATTAGTTCTAATAGGACATGAGAGCCTGGACAAAGATAAACTACAGGATTTGAGAAAGTTGCATGACCTTGGCGTTGCCCAGCTCCCACAGCAGCTGTGCTTCTGCAGCTGGGGAGGGAGTGACCGGGAGATACAGTGCCAGCTGAAAGCTACCTATTTATCCGTAGTCTTGCACCAAACCAAACTTCTCCTAATGACAGAAGCCTCTTGCGTGGAGCAGTCTGGTACTTTAGCTGGAAAGTTACTGGTCTGACCATTATGCAAAAGAAAAAAAAAAAAAGGGATAATTAAAAAATGAGAAAAATTTCTTTCTAGTGCATCATGCAGATTGGCCTGGGAACAGGTTCTCCCTGTATACCAGCCCCATATCCTCTTTCTTTTGTCGATTTGGATTCCTCTGACAGCCTGAGCCATGCCTTTTCCTGACTGTATGGAGTTGTGGGGGGCGTTGCTGATGTGCTAGTTTTACTCACTTGGCTCTGTTACTGTCTTCCTCAGCAGTAATGTTTAACTTGTTACCTCCTCTTTCTGGGAAGTTTTGCTTATGTTGCTAGAGGATTACTGAAAAACCTTTAAAATGGTTTGAATAGCTTTAAAAAAAAAACAACCCAGAGCATGTGCCTAATAATTTAATCTAATTGTCTTTGTATGTAATTTGAACGTTTTTATTCCGTTAGAAAGAACAAACATTAATTTAATGATACATGTACATGAGATGGCTCTTAGGGGAAGAACAGAAGGAGGGAGTATTACTTTTGGTATTAAAAAGATATTTTGTTTTCAAAAGCAGAGAGAAAAATGTAAAACATCTGGAATCAAGAGCACTTTCTGCTTTTGAGCATAACTTCCATTGGTTCCACAGAACTTGCTGCTCACTGATTGCTGTTAGCAGGGGTGACCTGTGAACTCAGGTGATGGGCAGCTGAATATTTGCCCAAAGGAGCTGATGGAGCTCTTCAGGGGGTCGGCGGAAGGACTCGTCACCTGGCACTGGGCTCAGTCTTTCACAGCTGCAGGCCAGCTATTGAGGGGTTAAATAGTGAAAACCTTGCTTGGCTTTGTCTTATAATTGGTTTCTGGCACTTTCAAAGCATGGGTTGGCCCCTGCTGAAGTTTGGCTTCTTGTCCTGTCGGAGTGGTTGGGATTTTTGGTGCGCCTGGTCTGTTTGCCTGTGGTTGACCACGGGCAGGGGTTTCTGGGGGGCGTAGATCCTCATGAACACTTTAAAGCTGTTTCTGCAGCAGGTCTCCATCTTGTCCCATTTTGGAAACGGGAGGGCTTAGCTGTCTGGTTCACAGCACTGGGTGCCAGGAGGAGAAGGAAGGCTGTGGGATTCTCTAATTAAAAAAAGGGAGAGATGGAACTGTTTTCTTTCACCATGGTGTTTGCATAATATAATTTGACTCAGGAATGTGGAGGAATTTTTGTCTGCTTGCAGTGGCAATGGGACAAAGGTGCAAAACCCCTTCTTGCTTTGCAGCATTCAGCCTCTTTTTTTTTTTTTTTGTTTGAAGATACCTTAAGGATTTGTGGTAGGGAGGAATTTGTCCCTCATGTTGGCTGTCAACAGGAATATGATTTATCAGACAAGTGAAACTAATGCTGTATATGGTTAAGGAGAGCCTTTCTGTGCACAAAAATGGTATTTCTGAGAAGAGGTTGCTTCTTAGTCAATGCTTAGTGTCTTTCCACTGCTACAGCAACAAGCACAAGAGTCTGATTATTTGGGCAAGTTAGCATTAATATTTTTTCCAAGTTTTTTGAAAATCTGATGCAAACCTATATGAATTTTCCATTGCTAATTTTAGAGTGGTCTGCTTGTATAAGATAACAAATCCCAGTTTTACTTTAAAGAGAAAGTGTTTTAACAGAAGGCTGGCAAGATTGTTATCAAAATGCTAATGATCATTTCTCCTACAGTCTCAGTTATTTTCAGAGGGAGGACTAAAATAGATACATAATCTGAATAATATTGATTTTAATATGTATTACTGCCTCATTAAGCTGTTACAGTCTTTCCCCTTCTGGACAAAGGTTCATTAATTGCTGCAGTTGATGTATCATTAAAGCGGGTTTAGGTGCAAGTTGAGTAGAGGGAAAAAGAGATCTAAAATGTTGACTGTGCAGTAGTGCATGGACCTTTGGGTTAAGGTATTACAGTCCTACCCAAACGAAGGGGACGCTGCTGTGTCTGATGTGCTGCCTCCTGATTGCCTTCCCTGCAACAGCCAAGAAGTCAGCTAAACACAGGCACTGTCGTATTTACTTTCCTAAATTATCATTTCAGTAAATATTATTGAACATGTTTATTTGTAGATTACTTTCAGGCCAATTCCAATAAAAAACTCCTCTGTGACTTACTATAAAAAGACATGATTTTATAAATTTACTTTTTAATTTCTAAATTAATTTTGAAACAGCTTTAACAGCTTTTAGCAGGCTGCGTCTTTACTGGCTGCCTTCATATGTGTTTTGAAATGCTTTTATTTCAGCTTGTACCAGGTTTACAATATTGTCATCTTTATAAGCAAATCAATATGTTTTCATTTCCAATAACAGCAATAATTTATGAATTTGTAATTATTTTAATGCAATGAAGTAGAAGGAATCAGAAGATTTTGTTTTGATTGTGTTTTGATTGACTTCAACATACATTTAGTTGTCTATAAACACGATGCACGTAAATATAGGTATGTATATTACATATCTATATATCTCTCTATATATCTATCTCCCTGAATGTATATTTTTTAGTCAGATGGGCTTGTTCCATGCATTCTCGTGTCCATATCCAATCCAGTAAACTGCATTATTGTCAGACATGGGTGTGTGTTGTGTCACAGTGCAGTGGCTGGTCCTGCCGCATCTCTGGATGTGTGCCCATGGGCAACCCCTGTTGCAGAGCTCGTGTCCTCGAGGGATCATAGAAGTGCACACATGCAGCCTCTTCTTGCACCCCAAAACCACAGATCTGTGCTTGTCGTGTGAGGGAGAAGGGATGTTCAGCAAGGGGTTGGCTGGAGAGGAGGAGGGGGAATAGGTCCCAGCGTGCTGCAAGGAGCCTATTCCTCGAGGATGCTGGGACATGTCGTGACAGGCTCTTCTGATGCTCATTGCTGAGCCTCCTTGTGATTTCATGCTAAAATGTCACGAGATGAGACACAGAAATAGCACAGACTTTCCTGGCAGAAGTGTGATCTGCAGCATGTTGAGTGGGCACGATGCATCAGTGCCGGGGCTGCTGCTGTTCGGCCAGCTCTGTGTAGGGAGGGTGCAGTGCTGTGGAAGAGGCAGGCAAGAACCTCTTTGTGTTCTGTCCAGAGCATCTTGCATTTCAGCCAAGAGTTTTTGTGTGGAGAGCCTCATTCTTTTGCATATGCTCTTTCTGAAATGAATCATAAACCCCCCTGGGAGAATAGAGTCATACACGCACGTCATAAAATACAGTAAAATAGTAGTTGACAACCATGAGATTAAATTTTTTTACTTATTCTCTTCTACTGTGCAGGTAATTATGGTGTTAGATCTTAGTGGGAAACATCTGATTATTTATATTTCACAGTCATGCAGCAATGTAAAATCTGAACCAATCACTCCTTTTTAACAATTAGTAATTTTTTTTGTAAAAGGAAAGCATGTTACGTTTGATCTATATTGCAGAAGGGAAAATTAATTTTTTTGTAGTTAGAGTTTTTTCTCTTCTTTTGATAAACACAGGACTTCCTTTTATGTGCAGTTAGTCTCACTTTTATCTGACTGTAAACTTCCATGGTGGTCACTACTGTTAAAAATAATTCAGCGCATTTTAAAGAAGGGGCTGTGGAGGTTTCATGAGCTGTAATAATATCGTTCAGCCAGGGAGAGGTCATTTTGTGCTTCCTAATAAACAAGAACTCAATGACCAGGGTTGAACAGCCATCTCCCCCTCATGCCTGGCTTCTAAAACCAGGAATCAAGTAGCTAAAGGTTGGTGTCTTCCTCCCTTTATGTTGTCAGCAGTACACTACAAGAAGTACAGAGGTGTTCAGAGCCACGAGGTGTTCAAGAGCCACATATGCTTTCCAGTTTCTCCACTTTCAATGTTCATTTCATATGAATTTTATACCGTTGAAATCACTGATGCTAAGAATTGGTTTTGCTTGTTGTATTAAAAAAACCCAAAACAACAAGATATAGCATTGAATTTGCTGCCTTGTGCAGTGTGTAGAGCTGAGAGACAAGCCCTGTCTATCCCCATGAACAAGAGCAGGAAATAGGTTTGGTGCCTCAAGTCAGTGTGATTGTTGGGGAGACTCGAGAATTTGTCATGCTGTTTAATGCATCTCCTCTCCCAAATATTTCACTCACTTTTAGAAAGTTATAAAAGATAGGAATACCGAGAGGAAACTTCTTTGTTGGGAGTGGTAACAGAAGATCCAGGAAAGGATCTGTGTCATCGTGCCCTTCCTGCAGCGCTGCATCACCATTTGAAGACATCCAGCAGTCAGGAGTGGGCAGGAACAGTCTGTCCGGGGGCTGGGCTCTGGTTCTCCTGTCCTCTTTCTCTCTCCACATGAATCCTCACTTTTCAGTGAGCTAGGACCTGTGCCTTCACTCCTGCTTGTTGAATTTTTAACCTCCCAAGTTAGAATATCATCTCTAGCCTGTATTGCAGAATCCGGCTTTCAGGATGAGCATTGTCACCTTTTTTTCTGTGTGATGAGCTCAGAGAAGGACCCAGAAGATGATCTCCTTCCACGTGGATGATTAAATGCTTCATGAGTCACTGGTGTTGCTAGTGGTCAGGGACCCTGGGAGAGGAGGATGCTTGGCGGTAGCTAATGACAGGATGACTGTACCACGTAGAGTCATACTGAAAGGCAGCACAGGGCTGGGCAGAAAATGAGAGAGGATCATTTTGGATGTTTAGTTTCCTGTGGGAGTAGGGCTTGTGTGATAGTCTAGTCTTAAAAATATGAGGGGAGTATTTAGGGAGAATTTGCCTTGACAGCATTGTAGGTTTGTATTCAAGTGCAGTCAATAATAACGCTAATAAGATTGGGAGACCACATTGGACTTTCTAAGCCTTTGTACAGCTCAGAAATCTCTGCTGCACCAGGGACATGATCAGCTGTTGCTGATGAGCATCTTCCTCATTGCTACAGCAGGAAAGGAGTTGGTGGGCTTGTGCCATGGCGTATTTGTCATTGTATTAACACTCCCTAGACTCAGCCTGCTTTGACAACTTCACACAGGCCACCACCTACTTAGAAAACAGAGGCAGGGGCAACTGTCTCCAGCCAGTGAACACGGGAGGAGAATTCAGGATGCACAGAGCTGACAATAAAAGGGGCACAGTACCAAGGAGAAGAGCAGATGTTCTCAATGGCTGATGTTCTTCAATTCTTTGTTTTTCATCAAAAGAGGCTTAAAAATTCCAGGAGCTATTCCATTTGTTACAACCTCCTTCACGTGTTTTGGCTTTTTGTTAGTTAGATTTTATACAAAATAGAAGTTTAAATTCTTCCATTCTCAAGTGAAGGGATGAAAGGAAATGACCTTAAATTGCACTAGGAGAGGTTCAGGTTACATATTAGAAAAAAACAATTCACTGAAAGAGTGGTTAGGCATTGGAGTGAATGGAGTCACCATCTCTGGAAGTGTTCAAGGGGCATCTGAATGTGTCACTTGGGGATATGGTTTAGGGGTGATAATGGTGGTGCTGGGTGGATAATCTTGAAGGTCTTGTCTAACCTTGATGATTCTGTGATTCCCTCAGTAATACCCCTCATGTAGTGGGTAGTTTCTACACTAGAATGCTGCCCTGCCAGAGAGGGCAGGAGGGCCTTTCCTATTTAAATTGATCCTTTGAGAATTAATTTGTCTGGCTATGAAAATTGTGGTGAAAGAGGAGTGGTTTTTTTTAAGGATCTTGGATGTAGGAGAAGCGTATTTCCTTTAATACTCTCCATAGCTATCGTCGGGGAGACTTTTTGTTGATACAAAAGGGGCTGGGGTGAAAAGAGTCTGAGCTCACAGTTAAAGTAAGAGATAGCAGGAAACTGGATAGAGTTCAGGTTCCTCAGCTGGTCTGATGCTTTTGATGAACATGTGCTTCTTTGATGGAGTCAACTCATGAGTTTGAGGTTTTGGTTAGTGATGCCTATTCCCCATATCAGTGATTCCTGTTCAGTGCTGGAGGAATAAATAGAAGCCAAGCACTGAGCAAAGACTGTGCTCAGCCTGAAGTTGTCTCATTAGTGTATAAACTCAGGGCAATTGGCAGCGAACAGATGAAGACCAGAATGAATCTCTGGTAAAACAGTAAACGTTACTTTGGGGGGTTTTTTGTGGGTTTTTTCCCTCTCCTGAAGAGTTTAAAAGAGCATTAAAAGATGCCTCTATAGCAATATTTCATTTTTTGATGTCATGTAGCTACAGACCCAAGAAAGTAATAGTATGAGGAGATCCTGATCCTTGCAATGTTCAGTATCCTAGCTGTTTAGTAGCTTTGTCTGAGTGAGCTTCAAATATACACTCTTCTGGTTTTTGTGGCTTTTTTCAGTAATTAATGAAGGAATGTGAGTAATCTGCTACTTGGCAGATCTGCTCTTTAGGACTCTGACTCTGTTTGGTGGGAGGTGTGAGAAATCACTACCATAGTAAGTAGCAATATTGTAGCACCTCAGTAGAACCATTTTGGAGAGTGTTGCTGGAAGGCAATAGTATCCTTCCTAGGAAGAAAAGCTTGAGAAACATCATTCAATAGCTTTGCTTCATTGACCTGGTGAAAATATTCAAGATAATAGTTTAAACAGATGGAGTTGCTGTATTACTTCACTGTAGGCCTGTCAGGTGTTACTATTTTCTGCTCCACGTGCAATAAATAGATTTGCTTTTTCCTTCTTATGTAATGTATTTGCTTTCTTTGCACATGCAAGAGGCAAAAAGAAACAATTTTGCCAGGAATAAAGGTCTCACATGGAGGCCGTGTTCTCATCACCACGTTCCCCATGGGTGCAGGCCATGGAGGGGTTTGCTCCAGTTGGGGTGTGGGAGGATGTGTTGTGTTTTCACTCAGGCTTAATGGGAGGTGACAGCTCAGGAAACCCCCACGGCTCACTCTGTGCCCCTGTTACCAAAAATTTGGTAAAATAAGAAACTCCTTAATACCAAGAAGCAGGCATTCTTTATTCGGGCTGGATGCATGGGTGGATAGCTCCTCCCAAAGCTGTGCATGCTGAGTACAGGAAAGTTTCTGTTTATATACTGTATTTTGCTTACATATTCATTGATTGTCCCGGACTAAACATACATATGATAACAATTTCTCCAAAATCATTAACGTATTTCCCCTCCCCTTTACACATGCGTTCTTCTGTCCTGGGGGTCTCTCTGGTGGTCCCTGGTGGTCATGGATCCCTGTGTTCCAGTTGACCTGGCTGAGTTGGCAGGACACTGAGGCTGGTGAACTTCCAGTTCTCCTTCTTACACAATGAGTGTTGTGCGGTTTCCACAGGCCAGTAGTTTTGGAGAACAAGCACTGTATTTGTTCACCAGGTGTAGACAGTTTGTCATCTGGTAACACTCTTGTAGTGTCCCATGCTGCTGGTGCCCCTTGCTGCTTACGGCTGCCTGGGCAGCAGCAGGTCCATGTCCCCATTGCCATCTCCCCTTGACATTGTCTCTGCCCCATGGCCATCACCCCTTTGTCCCAGGATCCTCTCTGTGTGGGGCAGCAGACAGCCCGTGGAGCAGAGCTGTTTCTGAGCTCTGACACTCCCTTTTCATTTCGCATGTGAGCAGCATTGGAGCAGAGATGGACCAAATGAATGGACAATGTCCAAATGGAGATGTGGACACCATGTGGTGTTCCTTAGGTTCTTTACTGGGACCAGTACTGTTCAGTATCTTTATTAATAACATAGACAGTGGGATTGAGTGCACCCTCAGCAAATGTGCTGATGACACATGTCAAGTGGTGCCACTGATATGCTTGAGAGAAAGGATGCCATCTAGAGGCACCATGACAGGGGTAAGGAGTGGGTCCATGTGAATCTCATGAAGTTCAGCCAGGCCAGGTGCAAGGTTCCACACCTCTGGCAAACACCACTATCACTACAGACTGGGTTACACATGGACTGAGAAACACTCTTCCTAGAAGGACTTCAGGATACTGGTGCATGGGAAGCTAGGCATGAGCTGACAATGTGCGCTCACAGCCTGGAAGTTCAGACATGTCCTGGCCTGCCTCGAAAGCAGCGTGGCCAGCAGGCTGAGGGAGGTCATTCTGCCCTGCTTCACCCTCATGAGACCCCACCTTGAGCACTGTGTCCAGCTCTGGGGTGCCCCATACAAAACAGATACGGACCTGTTAGAGGGGGTCCAGAGGAAGCCTGGAGCACTTCTTTTATCAAGACAGGCTGAGAGACTTGGGTTTGTTCAGCCTGGAGAAGAGAACGCTCCAGGGACACCTTATTACAGCCCTCCAGTACCTAAGAGGGGCTTATAAGAGAGATGTACAGAGATTTTTTTTCCCAGGGCCTATAGTTACAGGACCAGGGGTAACAGCTTTTAAGTGGAAGAGGGTAGGTTCATATTAGATATAAGGAACAAATTCTTTACTGTGAGGGCTGATGAGGCACTGGAACAGGTTTCCCTGAGAAGTTCTGGATGCCCCATCCCTGGAAGTGTTCAAGGCCAGGTTGGATGGGGCCTGGAGCAATCTGGTCAGTAGAAGGTGTCCCTGCCAATGCTAGGGGGGTTGGAACTAGATGATCTTTAAGGTCACTTCCATCCCAAACCATTCTGTGATTCTGTGACTCCATAACCAGAGAATGAGCACAGAAAATAGGACGTGGCAGACACGGCTACAGACAGTGAAAAGTAAATATTGTAAAATGCATGTGTATGTGTTTCATGAGGTTACAGTAGTTCACATCTCTACTGTTGTTTAAACATCTTGATGCAGGATGAAGTTGCTACAAGGAAAATTGTATTTTCGTGCTGAAAGGTTTCTTTGGGTATAATGCTACCAAATTGAATATAGAATTGAATAAAAATGGAGTCATTCTCTTATTTTTATTCTATCACAGCTTTGCTGAAGAAATTCCTTTGATTTGCAGAAAGGTTTATAGTGGAAAAATCATTTGACATTCATAACAAATATAGTCTCATCTTTAATGGATTGTTTAAATTTTGCAACGGGTATTCTTTTTCTGAACAATAATAGTAAATTCTTGACCTTATGTGACAGTTTCCAGTTCTTCAATAAATACAGGAATCTTTAGTTAATGTTTCTTCACTCCATAGAATCCTTCATAGAAAACAGTAAATATCAGTGCTTCCTTTGTGGATGAGAAGTTAAAGCACAACCAAAGGGACCCACTAGCAGCACGGCAGAACCAGGGAGTGATCACACGCCTCCAGACTTGAGCACTGTGCTGTTGTGGCACTTGATGCACTCAAGCTCTTGTCATCATCCTCATGTTTGGAAAGAGCGTGACAGACATTTCACACGAGTTCCACCTCCTTTGCTGTGTGCTACAGCTCTGTTTGGCTTATAGCCGAGTTTAGTTACTTTACTTGCTGAAATTGTTTTCCTGTTCTATTTCCTAGTATTAAATTGCTGTAAAATTAACTGGGAAACTACTGTTATGTACCCTGTTTCTTTCTTTTGTCTTCACATTCTGGGTCTTTTTTGTTTGCATGTGTTTATTTTTCCTTTATTTTCTCTTCTATTGCATCTGTGAAGCTTTTGTTCTCAATTTTCATGTCATTTGACATATGAGAGAAGCCAAATAAAATATTTCACTTTTCTGTTTCAAGTTAAAAACCAGTTTTTGTGCTGAACAATAACTGTATTACAAGGAAGCCTGATGTGCCCTCAGTGCCATTACAATATGTTGAATAAAAGGTAATTTAATGGAAACAGCGGAGTATTTGAAAGTTCACTGCATGAAAATTGGATTTTTGCCTTTTATTATTTACATTGCACCTTATTCATATTTAAGGCCACAGGGATTATCATCATTCTTAATGGCTTTATTTAATAAAGACTTTGTATTTCACAGTATAGGATCTAGCACAGGCTTCAGTCTGTTATCGGGATTTCAATTAACTGGCTTTAGCTTCAGTTGACCTATAAATCCGATAAATATATCTAAATAATTAATTTGCTTTCACTGGCTGATAGTGGCTACTTTTAAATATGGCTGCTATGTACTTAGCTGCTGAATGGTACAATCATGCTCATGACTTGCTTTTATTCTTATGATTCTAAGGATTACATATGTCTATTAAAGTGACTGTGTAGGCCAGGACTGGTGTCTCAATTTAAAAGACCTTGTAGAGGGGCTACAGTTATGGCTGAGGACCATTGCAGCTAGGATGCAAGTGCTCCTTGAATTTTGGAAGGAAGGGCTAGGAACGGGTAGATGTTGGATCAACACATCCCTTAACTGGACTGAATCATCCTCTGGCTGTGATTATGTGTATTGTAAACCAAGTGTTGGATGTAGCTGATTCCAAGGTGGAAGAGTGGTGATAAATACAGAAGACTGAATGAAATTCTGTTGCTCTTACATTTGGGTCTTCCCTTCAGCTATGAAGAATCATACAGCTGTGTAACTTTGCAGTCAAGGTTGGGGTTTTTTTGAGTCACATTTCAATCTTGCTAAGCACACAAAACAAATGATGTTAATTTTTTGCAGCACCCTTTTGGGTATTGAGAGAGACTGAAATTTGATTTTAAGTGGGCATTATAAAAAGACAGGCTTGAAAAGGGGTGCCTCAGAAGTACAGAGATAAGGTCTAGCACTTCCAGTATTTCCTCCTGTAAATTCACTCTTCGCACACCAAAATATTGATACCCTGAAATAAGGAATCAGCCTCATGCCAAGCTCTGGGGACAAAACAAATACCAAATAATTCATTCGGTGGGACTCATGAAGCATGAACATAGAGCCAGCCCGGACACCCACTAAAGCTGCCAGCCCTGCCCAGAAGAGAAGAGCAGTCCACAACCCCGAGCCATGGAGCAGCCGTGCTGGCCGCTCGGTTCTGCACCTGGGGGTGCTCAGCGATTCGCCCAAGAGCAGCAGGATGACATCAGATTGGCAACTGTGGAAAAGCACTGTTCATGTGAGGTTCCTGGTTTTTTCTGTGTTATTCCAGGTGGCTAATGTCCTGAGGACCAAAGATTTGAGCCCTTCAGAGACCTGCAAAGACCAGGACACCAGTAAAATTTAAAATAAGTTATAATACCTAAAGCTTTAGAGATATTTTCTGCCTATCAATGCATGATTAACTGAGTGTACTTACTCAAAGAGAAATGTAATATTTATTAAACACAGTTAATTTAGACATTTTGGCATTTCGTATGCAAAGATTATGCATTTTTCCCAGGAGTTAGATTAATTATTTCAGCGTGATAACTTTAATTTTAAAAGGGTTTTTCGTTGCTAAAGGGAGGGTTATATATGCATGTGTACAAGGAGGACTGTAATTAAAATTTCTGTTCTCCATTGTTTCAGTTTAAAACGCACTTTCTCCTCTGTGAGTCAAAAAGACTGCTTAAATTTAGCGGGCTCAAAGGGTTAATGTGTGAAAGTGAAGACATTCAAGGTTATATTGCTGACAGCGTCATTGTGTTGGCAAAGGGAAAAGATGAAACACAGCCTCAATTTACTTCTCTTGCTAATAGTATTTTGTTCTGTATTGTTAGAAGAAATCATTCCATTCTCCGTATCTGGAGAAGATGGAAAACATGGAAATCATGATGCTGCCTCTGCTGACCTTAACATAATTTTATTTTTAACTATTTCTCTCCCAGACCTCCTGAAAGGCTTGAAATAGAAATAACTCTGGTTTTCCGAGGAAGGTCTGAGAATTTGAAATGTGATCCTCATTTTTGATGCGTACTGCAACAGATAAAGTATGGGAAGTTCTCCTAATGTTTGTGCATACACCTGGACACTGGGAAACTGATGCTCTTAGGTACATCTTCCATGGAAAAATAGGATATGTTCAGTAAGTTTGCAAAATATTAATCAGTTGGTACATTTAATTTAGCCATGGTATAGGAGAATGTTGCCAGTGTTAGAGAATTGATGAATAAACTGGAGTGATGGGGGATGGCAGGGAAAGGCAAGGTAAGAGTTTGTGTCAAAGCTGTCTATTTCTTGTAGGTTCCTACAAGTTTTTCTGAAAACTTCTATTAATTTGAATGGAAAAGGAGAAAACCCTAAAAAAAAAAAAATCCATTTTTTTCCTCTTAACAGATGTTGTTGTTTAAAGGATAGTTCTAGTAAAAATGCAACTGCTGTAAATCAGTGCTTGTCCAGAGGAAGCTCCAGCCATAGAGTACAACAGCCCTCCAGAGAACTCAGAAGAGACACAAAGGTAGCTTCTCTCCTTGAAACCTACGATGAAGAGGCTGTAATCATTCACTGGGAGACGTTCACTTGTGCCTGCACCGCCCTCTCCTGTTGAAATTCTCCCAGGAAAGTCAGAAGGGAATAAATGCCTCAGCTGCTGCAGCTGTCTTAGGTTCCCTGGGTGGTGTTCTTGACGGGATTGTCACCTGACGGGATTGTTACCTGTCCTTCTGAAAGAGTTAGGATTTGCCACCCAGATGTTATTTGGTGAACCAGTAGCCCTTAAATACATACATCAGCAGTACAGGTCAGAGGAGCCATATCACCAGAAACTGCTCATCTGCTAACCACCATCTGGCAAAGCAGCTCCTGTAACAACAAGAAAAGCAAATAAAGAAGAATATAAATGTTTTGATTCAGGAGTTGTATTTTCCTTTGAAGGTTGATAGCAAGGGGTCAGCCTATTAAGAAGGAAATTTTGGTCTCACTTTGACTCACTGCCTCAGTGAACCTTTGTTTCATTATTTTATTTCAATATAAGCCTTGCTATTTTTACCTCAAAAATAACACATTTTACTGATAGGAAATGGAGGTCTGCTAAGACAAACATTCATCTGTAGCTAATAGGAACACTATTGCTCCTTCTGTATAACGCACACACATCTTTCTCTTGGGTGTTTGTGATCAATCTGTTTTTCTGCTATTTGCCAGTGGAAAGGCCTTGGCTCATTTCTTTCTAGTGAATCATATTTTGATTGTCTCATTTCCTACTGAAGTGAGCAAAGTTGATTTGGGCATACACAGATTGTAACGTCTCCACATACCTCTGCTAAGCTGCAATGCATATTAATAAAATTTCTAAAATTATCTTCTACTATGAACTTATTTAATGCACTAAGGCCTTCTAAATTAGTTCAGAATAAATGATAGAATTATCCACATTCAATACTTCTTACCAGGTGGAGGCAACATGCCTTGGGTTTTTAGCCCAGGTTGTGGGCCAGGGGACCAGGACTCCTGGGTGTGTTGAAGAACAAGCACACCTGATAGGACAAAAACAGCCCAAAGGGTCCTTGACAGGTACCTGTGAAGAAGTACTGAAACAGGGCTGACGTGCCTCACGGGCGATGTAGAATAGCTTGGGTCTCAATATGAAGAGTGTGTCCCTGCACGTTGCTGGTAGATCACAGGGTCACGGAGTGTTCGAGGTTGGCAGGGACCTCTGGAGGGCATCTAATCCAACTCCCCATCTCCCCTGCCACTGCTTGGCAAGGAATATGAACAGAGGTGCTGAACAGCACACAAATGCAACAGAGATTGTGCCAGGTCATGGCAGTGAAGATAGTGGATTCAGAAGTAAGCAGTCCTTAGAACTGTTGTTCTTGCATTGCAGTCCAAAAACCTGTTGTTCTTGCATTGTTAGGCTCCCTCTTTGTTAATCTTTAAAGGATGATTTTGCTAGTTTCTTGATTGGGCGTGTGTTTTAATGTTCATGTCTGTGCTATCAGCAATTGGAAGCAGAGCTGGAAGGTGCAGCCACTTCAGCCACTTAGACGTGAGAGCCTTTCTTTCCTTCAGACTTTGGAAATTGTCACCTGTCCTGAAAATTTATGGCTTGTCTTTGCTTTGGGGCCACTGTGAGGTAATCTGAAATATTTATAGCTATTATAGTTGTTTGACAAACAGGTTCAGCCAAATAAGAGAGAAATCAGCAGAGCAGATTAATAGCAGGGAGTCCTTTGTTTAACTTGGCAAGGCTCATCACAAGCCATCAAAGCAAGCAGTCACTTTGTCAGTAGTATTGAATGGATGAATATTATAAACAAAGAGGTCACCAAGTCCTACAGCCTAGTTTTCCTAAGAAGCGGAAGGGCTTGCCGAACAGCTTTAGGACTAGAAAATAGGTGTTTTATATATTCAAAGCATATGGGGTTCATAACGACTGTTCCCTTTGGTATTGGTGAGTTTTCTGAAAATACAGGAAGGAAACAGGTTTTGAAGGAGCCTAGACATGACATGCAACCCATCTGTTTTTCTGAACAATTTCTTTAAATTAATTCCATTGCTTCCCAAGTAGAGTTGATAATAGGATGTTGAAGACAAGAGTATTTCAGAACCAATTTTGAAAGGAGTTCTCAGTGGCCTGTTAGAGATGCAGGTATTCTGACGATAATTCGCCATTTCCAAGTGAGGTATTCACTTGAGGCCCTAGTTCAACAGAGGCTTTAAATGCATACTTGTGCTAATCTCTGTTACTGCAGTTTTGCCTGTAGTTAACTCTAGTAGTGTGTTCTCAATTAAACATGTTTCTGATGTGTCCTCTGCAGAAATAAAGGGCTGACTTGAGGTTAGAGATAATTTCCTCTAAGTAGCTACTGAACTCTGTTCAGGCTGTACGCTGTACCTGTCTGCATCTATTTAGCACACGACAAGGCGGTGACTTACGTCCTCCTATCAGGAATTGTTTAAGAAAACAGCTGAAATCTTCCACTTGATTAATTCATAAGAGAGGAGCTGAAGGAGCTAAGCAAAAAGCAGGACTATAACATGTAGTTTTGGGGTTACTGCTCTTCGTCAGCTATTGCAGGGACAATGAGCATTGCAAGTGTCATAGGCATCTTTAATTATATATGGCCTACTTCCTGAAATATTCATAAGAAATGGAGATACGAAGTGACAGTTCTGGTTGGAAGGTATAAAGATTATTCTTAAGTATCAACAAGGTGATTTCCCCTACCAGGTTCTCCATCTAGCAAAATAACTGGATTGCTGTGTTTACAGGATAAAAATGTCAAAGCTGTTCTTTCCCCCATGAATCTTCTTTCACCCATGCCTTCCTTGCCATCCCACAATAATGATTGGTGTAGATGTGTCTGAAAGTCCTAAGCACTGCAGGTGTGAAAAAATCCTGGCTCCTGATGAGGAGCCAGGGAGTGAAGACAGTGATTTATAGGACAACATAAGTATTGCAGAATTCAGAAGCAAGTATACTCTTCAGTTTTAAGTTTGATGAGTCCTGTGAGCCCTGCAGGACTGGTGAGCTCCATAAACCATATGGTTAGCAAGTTGTGTGAATTCCAGTCTGAAACAAATGTAAAAATAGAAGAACTGGCTTTAGCACTTTGTTTTTTACTGCCTCTGCTTACATTAGAATTGTGTTAGAAAAAGGAACACTAAACTTTTACTGCTGGCAACAGGTGGAGGAGGATGAACAGAAGGACTGTGTTCTGGATGTGCAAGATGCAGATTATGGGACTTAAAGGTCCTGCTGTTTTAATGACATAACTCAGTTAAGTGTGGCCCAGCAGTAACTCCCTATGGGCAGTCATCAGTCATTTCTGCACACTCAAGACTGCCACCAGCTCAGCATGTGTCCCACACATGTGTCCCAGCCCCTCACCCTGCTGGTCACACAGTGGTGCTGGAAGGGGAGGAAGGGTGAACCGAACGACTGCAGGGTCATCCTAGGCCCACCCCCCCCATCTCTGGGTAGTGCCTTTAGCTGAATTTCGTTTCTCATCTCCTATGCACGCAAGGAACAACTCTCTGCATTACCAGCCTGTACTGCACGCTAGCTGCTCAGACACGGCAGCGTTTGCTTGAACCACTGCTGCCCTGTCCCCTGCCGTCTCTGCAGGTTGCTAACGTGTTTCTCTGTCCCTGACACCGGCTCAGCTGTATGCGACCCTGCAGTGCTTCCTCCCTGTCTGCTCAGTTATGTTGTTCACTGCAGGTGCCCTTATTCACAGACACATTTAGCTGCGGTCATACCAAGCCTCATTTGGCCGTCTTGATTGGTATTTTGAGCCGATTCATGGTCATTTTTAGGAAAATATCCCAAACCTAAGCCTCGTTTTAACCAGAGGACTTACTTGGAAATTTACTTGCAGGATGCCCGGTGCTTACTAATGCTACCTAATGGCTGCTCTTGTCTTACCAGCAAGTACCTTGGTGCACATGGTGCTTTGGGTGGTCTTAGAGACCACTCTTTCCTCAGGGGTAACACACCGTGACCCAGCAGGATCCTGATCACTTTTGGTGCCTCCTACTAATTCACATGAGCCTCCTAAAAGTGGGGCAAGGCAGTAGAGCACTCTTGGCCTGTGCTTGCCAGCACCATGTATGTGAATGGAACCACGTGGTCATTGCCTTCAAGCTTCTCTTATGGGAGACACCTGCAATAAAAAAGTCATTCTGGAAAGATCCACAAACCACCTGTCTCCTCATGGCCTGATTCAGCAGAAGCTACAAGTCACCAGCATTTTTTTATTAAATGTAATATCAAAACTCAAAGGGAAACAGTGGGAGCAGGATGAGCCCTGCTAGTGTTTATAGATCCCTAAGATAGCATGGAAAATTCCAGTACAATATATCCAGATGTCCAGGAAAACATCTCACCCAGCTGAGACTCCATTTGACGTGAGCATGGGGACAGAGTATGTCAGCCCAACATATGAGAGGTTTTAGTGCCAGGGTGTGCTGAGCTGTGCCCTGCCCAGCACCATCACTCCAGCCGTGGGAATCTGGACACTGCCAAACCCGTATTTTAAAATTGTCACAAGCTGGCATTTTTGAGCTGCCTCCTCCCATGACTCGAAAGAGCAGCTGATTCCCAGCAAGCCTCAGCACTTGACTAGGCAAATTGCTGCTTTCTTACCCATTTGCAACCCTTGGAGTTCTGTCTGAGGTCAAATTGCTCAACCAGACACTTCCTCCTGCACCTCCCCTCGGCCTCATTTTAGGTAAGTCCTTGCTGGCATGAAAAGCTGCAGAAGTAGTCTCAGGAAAAGACTACTCCTGAGCATGGGTCCTGCCTGGATGCATGGGATGTAAGCACTTGGTTGCAGCTCTCATTTAAAGCCTGAATGATGATGGACCATAAAGGGTTTTTACTAGGCCTCTTGGGATTTTTAATTTTTTTTTTTTTATAAGGACAATAGGAAATAATTGCCAGTTGTCCGCATCAACAAAGTCTAGAGCAGATGATAGGGACAAGCTGCTGGATCTCTAATTTGTCCTTGATCACAGCAGTGCTCCAGGTGTCTGGTAATGCATCAGTCAACATATTAGGTGTTTTCTGATTACCAAAATATGATTAAATGCTGGTGGTTTATCCCAGATATAATTCTTCTGCCTGCTTTATGTAGCTTTAAGTATATATGTGGATATATAAGGACAATATAGTTAAAATTTTTTTAAAGGTATGAATTCTCTGACTTACCATGAAAGTTCAACCTGGAGTCTGGCTGTTTCATTTGTACAGATATAGTTAAGAGGAGGGAGGCTGATGTTATTTTCAGGTAAATGCGGTGCTCTGCTGCTATTGGTACCAGCTAGTTTGGCAAGGGATAAAGGGCTTTTAATTTTGTGACCATAGCTGTGACCATAGAGCAGTTGGGATGAGTTGTGGAGCAAGAAAAGATTGTGATCCTTCTGTATGCTTGTTCAGTGGTGAGTGTTTAACTTTTATGGTGGTAAGTAAATCTCTCTTACGAAAAGCAAGCTTTAAAGGAAAAATAAAGTCTATCTGTTTGCAGCCCCACACCTGACAGCACTTTGGTTTTCATTATTATTTATCTGCAGGCACCATTCTCTGTAAGAGATGCCAGTTTCTCTCACACCTGGCGACACATTGCTCTGTCAGGAGTCTGTAGGATATGTGTGTTTTAAAAAATTATGTGAAGTTTTACAGTAAAGGCATCACGTGTTATATTTTAGATGTGTCAGCCAAGGGGAAAAATACTGAAAAGAAGGAAGGAAGAAAAAATTACATCAGAGCTGAATAATTTTTATACTCGATTGTTTCACAGTAAAATGCAGTACCACGAGTGTGCGTAATTTACCTCTTCTTGTTGACTCCCTTTGCAGAACTGTATCTGAATCATTTCCTGTTAGTGAATAAAACCAAGAAGTTTTCAGGGTTGTTTAGTCTGGGCAACTGGGAGTTGGTGTAGCTAATGTGTTCCAGGAGGTTAACCACTGTGAACTCTCTTGTCTGAGCCGTTTCCCTTTTTTGGGTGGTTTTCTACCCGTACAGTTGCCTTTCAGGTAGCAAGTTATCAGCTGTCTCGCCTGTAATGTGAAAGAAATGAATCTGTGGCAATGTAAAAATCTCAAAAACATGTATTGTCTGTCTCTGCTATTGCCAGGGAGGGGGTGAAGGAGAGAGACTCTTCTACAGCAATGATTTTTACTCCCAGAATAAAGACATTCATGCTTTATGTGCAGTAGTTTTTGAAAGCCTCATTTTGTATTCACATAAAATCGTGGTAACAGTCAGGGTATTTATCTGTGATTCACATCTTTAGCTCGTGGGAATGTATTTCCTCTGAGGCATTTTAATGGAAATTTTTATTTACAGATAGAATCCAAAAATGAATAGGAATTTTAGGTGATGCCAGCAATGGGGAGTAATTAATACAGACTCCTTCTGACCTCTGTGGTGCTCTTGCTGTGGAAAACTGGGCACAAGCAGTGTGGCTTTACTCTTGCAGAGCCATGTGGAACGGGTGATTACATGGTTTGCATTTGGCTCCTGGTGTCAAGATCCTCAGGTCAGAGGGTTTCTTCAGCCCAGCGGTTTCTGTGGCATCGAGTCACTAATCACGCGCGGGATGCCTGCAGGCGATTGCTGCTGGCAGTGCTTTCTTCAGCATTTAACCTGGGCAGTTTGGAACACCAGTGCTTCTTGTACCTTTTTATTAGCTACATTTGTGAGCTTTTCATTGATTTCCACCCCCCTTCTTTTTTTTTTTCTCTTTTAACTGCAACTGATGTATTTGTAATTAATTATTTAGTGGGCATAGTATGACATAAAAGGGAATATATTACAAATGGTTATATTTTTCTCTTTTGTGTGGCTTTTCTCCGTGCTCTCTTGTGATCTCCCCACAGCTGATCTCATGGATGATGACAGTAACTGCTAGTGGGCTTCCAGTTGTCTGCAGTTATAGGTGTGCTACATTTCCATCCCTGCACGGAGAATAAATTCTCAGGTTCCTTAATGGATATTTGAGAGTATTTTTCATGTGTAACAGAAACATGCTAATGGATAGGAAAAGCTAATTCCATTCTTGGGTTTCAAATTAATTTGTATAAAAACTCTGGGTTTAATTCAGTTCAGAATGTGCTCTTAAATCAGTAATAGAGGAAGAATGGTGAATAAGGTGAATACTAGAAAGCTGATGTTCATTATATTAATGTTTAGAAATGAAACGGATTCTTTTTTGTCATACAGTTCACATTAACAGGATGGCTGCAAAACATGGAACTCCATTGTAAATGGTACCTTACAAACCATTTCTTTACAAATTTCTGTTCGACTTAAAACAGTAATCAACCCTTTTGAAGCATTTTAGAAATGCTACATAAACGCCTCCAGTGTTTTGTGATAGGCACTTCTAATTAGGCTCATAGTGGACCCTAGATCTGTAGAATTAAATGAAGGTGAAAGCCTCTTACTGAATTTTTTTATTTGTATGTTTAACTAATACTGTACCAGGTCTTACCAGCCTGAGGGTCCAAAAGAAGCACTGACTGAATAATTTCATTTCTAAGTACATGTACCTTGACAATGGCAGTTTTTCGTAGCAGTGTTTCATTCTTTATGTATGCAGGTATAAGATTAGAGTGCTTCAGTTAGCTTAACAAAAGTTAAAGAAAATATGCTGACACTGATCTTTCTGTGGTGTTTACAGAAACCTTCAGTTAGCTTCTGTACTAAATTTCACCCTATGAAGCCAGAGAGGTCATTGGATTTGAATAATATATTGGGGTTTATTAACAGTTCTTTTATGAATTTGCTTTCACGTTTCACATGTAGGTTTTACATGCACCCAACAGGCAAAAGGAAACGTGGGAAGTGGTGTGGCAAGTGGCTGTCTCTCATCATTGCATAGGGGTGGATGGTCTTGGTGGGTGGGTGAGGATGCGAGGTGGGACCATGCTGTCCAGCACATGGGGCTGTGGCCAGACCTGTTCCTGGGACCCCAGCCATCTCTGTTTGCTTCTCCTCACTTTAGGAAGTGAATTGAAAGTGGATGCCTACAGCTTCAGACACAGGCAGAATTTAATGCAGGAATTGGGCAGCTTGTCTGGAGGAAAGGCAGGAGTGAGAAGAAACCCCCAAAACTGCCTGGTGCAACTACCTTCTATTGTTTCCCTTCTATAACTTCTGGTTAGGCTAGGAAAAATAAGAGATCAATAGCCTTACTTCAGCTTTGAGAACTCTACCTGAATGTTCATTAATTAGAGCTTCTCTAATACCTTCTGGTTTTTAATGAACATCTTCAGACAGTACTAAGGGAGATGCATCCTTGCTCAAAATTTTGTTGTCTTCTATGCTGTTTCTGAAAGTTGGCTTTAGGTGCCTCATTTGGGCTCTCGCTAAAAAAAAAAAAAAGACAAAAAAATTGAAGAACATTTCATTTATGTGAAGTGTATTTCTGAGAAAAAGGTTAAAATTGGTGCATTTGAATGATTAAGAAATGCACTTAGTGATGATTGTTCAGAGCCAGAACACGGTGTGTCCTTTGCTGTCTGTACTGAGGGCTCTGCTCATCAGCTTTCCAGTGTTTACAGCACACATACCATTCTTTCGTGCAACTTAGACCATAAACTCCTGAAAGCCAGGTTCCTGATTTTACCTGCAAAGTCCCCTGTTAGAAAGCTGTTTGCAAAAAAGTATTACTAGTAACAACAACCAGCTGTAGTTCAGTAGTGCTGTTTTCCAGCTCTGCCAGGTCATTCATGTGGCCTCCCCTTACCTCAGTTTCTCTGGCTGTGAAGTTAATGTTACTTTACTTTCTTATCAAGAGGAGATTCTCTGAAGATTCCTTCAGGTTCGCAGCTTTCCGTATAACACTTTTCTGTGCTCTTGCTACTTGTGGATTGGTCTTTTTGAGAAGTGAAGTACGGAGAAGACCGTAAAAAAAGTGGGCATATGGTTCTAAATGAGCTTTTCCTGCAATAGTGTTTGG
The DNA here is from genome assembly GCA_013398955.1 of Callaeas wilsoni. Classification (NCBI taxonomy): domain Eukaryota; kingdom Metazoa; phylum Chordata; class Aves; order Passeriformes; family Callaeidae; genus Callaeas; species Callaeas wilsoni. The sequence goes on from VWPU01020006.1 coordinate 27,753, forward strand.
GGTTTTTTGCTTTTTGTTTGTTTGCTTTGTTTTTGTTTGTTTATTTGGGTTTTTTAGCGGTATGGGGTTTTTTCTCCAGGTAAATTTGTTGTTCAGAAATTGGCTTAAAAAGCAGGAAATCAGCAGACATGGGGATGATGGTTTTTTTCTTTTATTTATGTAACCACTGCTTTCCAGAAACCTGTCATAGGATGTTTTTAGGAAACAGTAAGGACTTCAGATCTTCACTCTTTTGCCATATTTATTTTCTACAGGCCGCGTAGGATTCCCTGGGAATAGTTACCAATTCAGGTGTGAAGTTAGGTATATTTGTTGAAAATATGCAGTCTGGTGTTCACACAGTCTCAAGGGAGCAGCCCTGCCTGCTCTGTTTGCAGTGCACAATACTTCAGCAGCCAGAGTTGTGCAGCAAACTGATGACACTTTGGGTAAGGCTAATGGAATCACACTTGTACGAACACAACACGTGCTTCAGGTATGCCGGGGGTTAAGGAATAAGGTGTTTTTCAAGGATACATCAACAAGATTACATCAGTAGATGGAAAACATGATTTTTCAAATGCTAATTCTCAGATTTGTAAGATCAGATTTTATTCTTCCAGCCATGACATACTTTTGAGTTCCTATGGTCTTAAAAAGGATATGAGAAGTGGAAGTGTACTGAATACTGCGAGGTCCTACAGTTGTTTTCCAGCTTGTTGTCTAGCCCTCTTCATTTTCTATGATACTTTAACACAGCTCTTAATTTCTGGTACCTATGAATCTGGGAAGTGGTGGAGCTTGAATTAGAGCTTTGAAGGTGAACAGCTTTTTTTACTGTCTACTGTAAATGCTCAGCAATTTAATGATGGGAACACTACTCTTTGGGGACTTGTGGGTATGTCGCAGTTGTCTGGAGCTAAATCCCTTCATCACCTATGGAAAACACATGATGTTGCTAACACTCAAGGAATGTGGTGTGTTTAAATTAGCTGTACAGGGGAGCTCAGTGCTCAGCACACTTGCAGGCTATGGTCAGAAACAAAAGGTTTCCACGTGTGTCACCACAGAAGGCTGCACTGTTGTGTTCTGGGGTACCACAGCCTTTGGGGGTGTGATCTGACTGCAGTGCACCTCTGCTTGGGTCCAGCATTCCCACAACCTCGTATGGTGGGAGTGGGCGTGCCATGGTTAGGGATAGACAGGAAAAGGTCTTCAGATCCCTGGGACCTGGCTTTTAGTTCCTTGGCACCAAATTCCCAGATAGCCAAGAAGGCCAGTGGCATCCTGGCTTGTGTCAGATGTAGTGTGGCCAGCAGGACAACAGAAGTGGTTGGTCCCTTGTACTCTGCACTGATGAGGCCACACCTCAAATACCAGGTTCAGTTTAGGGCCCTTCGCTACAAGAAAGACATTGAGGTGCTGGAATGTGTCCAGAGAAGGGCAACAGAGCTGGTTAAGGGTCTGGAGCACAAGTCTGCTGAGGAACAAATGAGGGAGATGAGATTGTTTAGCCTGGAGAAAAGGATGCTCAGGGGAGACCTATGAGTCTCTACAACCACTTGAAAGGAGGTGTAGTGAGGTGCGGGTCGGTCTTTTCTCCCAAGTAACAAGTGACAGGACGAGAGGAAACAGCCTCAACTTGTGCCAGCAAAGGTTTATATTAGATATTAGGAAAAACTTCTTCACTGAAAGGGTTGCCAGGCATTGTAACCAGGGAAGTGGTGGAGTCACCCTTCCTGAAAGTGTTCAAAAAATGTGTGGATATGGCACTTGAGGACATGGATTAATGGTGAACTTGGTGGTGGTGCTAGGCTGACAGTTGGCCTTGATGACCTTAAAGGTCTTTTCCTATCTTAGTGATTGTATAATTCAACAATCTGTCCCCTCCTGCCTGGGCAGTGACAACAGCACTTGAGCCATGTACTAGAAACCACTACTTTGCAGTGTTAGAAAACATGGGTTTTGTTTTCTGTTCTGCAGCAAACCGTGGTAAGGACCACGATTTTTGTTTTGTGTCATGACCTTTGTTAATCCTGAGGTGCAGTTTCAACAAAAAAAGCATATATGATATATCAATAGTTTCAACGGAGGTTTTAAACATGGAAGAGAGAGATCAGCAGAGAGATCACAGAATCACAGAATGGTTTGGTGGGCACCATGGAAGGGGCCTTAAAGATCATCTAGTTCCAACTGCCCTGCCATGGGTGTCAGGGACACCTTGCATTAGACCAGATTTCTCAGACACTCATCCAGCCTGGTGTTGAACACTTCTGTGTGACCACTCATTTTACTGATCAAGGTTAATGAAGCCATGATTTTAATTCCAGGTCAAAGGTGCAGGAGGGTTTTTTTCATGTTGTCATTGGGAATTGTAACCACTGTGCTACCATATGTGGAAGTCACTCAGCTGTTACTTTTATTTTGTTGACCATCTGGTCTGCTGCTGCTGGGGACCTCAAGCCCTGCAAGGGTACATTGAGGTCCCTTCCATTTCAAACCGCATTGTTGAAACCTGAAGCAGTAAGATCCTTAATGACTGGTTCATTCAAACCACTTCAGCAACTACAGACTGGGAACGGCGTGTCTAAGTTATTGCTCTGTTAGCAGGAGCAAACGTTTACAAAGTGTTCTTTTGGTCCTGGAAACTTGCATTGCTGACTTACAGAATAGGCTGGCCAGGCTTTTGTGCTCTGCAGACTGGATTAAATTGTAGAAGATTACTCAAGGGTTACTCATTACCTTGTAATGTTACATGATGGTGGAAAATACTTTAAGGGTTAGATAAAATTGTCCTGTGGTCTTGAAGGCTGCAAGAACTATGGAAGAAAGAAGTAAAGGAAATGAAATTTGATATAATTTTTGCGTGTTTAGTGTAGAAGGCATTTTTAGTGTAAGGTGAATTGTTGTATCATTCATCTTTCTGGAGGTAAAGATTGCATTTCTGTAGAAAGGATAATGTTGATGCCAACAACATGTACATTCACTAACACACGCACTGTTAAATCCTTGTTAAATAAGCCTGAGGAATACTGGGAATACTTCTGTTTAGAAGTAGATGCACTTTTCCTCATCTGTTCTGTTTTCTCTGGAAGCCACAGTTGGGCTCTGTAACATAATGTGGTTATCAGTATCAGTGTGCTGCTGGGACTAGAGATTAGTCTTGTGGTGTGCTTTAAATAGGACTTAATTCAAGTTTGAGGCAAGCTGTTTGTGTTTGCTTATGGTGAGAATGTTTTTGTTTTTAAATAAATCAAAGCAAATAAAAGAAAAAAATAAGTAAACCCTTTATGTCTTTGTGCTTGGAATTGGTTTTACAAAGACTACTGTGATTTTAGAATAAAGCCGTATAGAAAGCAAATGTACATTCAGCTTCAGTTAAACTTATCTTTTCCAACTACAGTAGGCATTATAACAGAAGGAGTACTTATCATGAAATTTATGATACAGTCAAACCTTATTGAAATGCTTTTTCTTCAGATGGAATTAAAAAAATTAAAAATCGCAGAAGCAGAATCTAAACATACCTCATCTGTCCAACATCTCTTGGAGGCAAGCTGTTAGAAGTAATGAGAATAGTTCTTGCAAACAGCTCAGTCTCCTTCAGGCTATTTAAAAAGCCTCAGCTTTTCCTACATAGTCTTTATGTTTCGATATCCGTTACGGGATAGGATGCTTTTCTTCTCTTCACTGCCCTTGACTTGTGTGCTGGGGGTTTCTCTTCGCAGCACACGCCATGCCAACACATTCACACCGTTCTGGCAGGGATCTCCATTGACAACCTCCCAGCTACGTCATGCCGAAGCTGCCTCGACCAGACAGTTTATTTACCAGAAAGACATGGGGAACAGCTTGAGGTCTGCAGTTGTTGTATGCAGTTGTCTGCACTGCTGTGTGTGAGCAGCCGTGGAAAGGGGCTCAGTGCCAAGCTTCTCTCTCCTCTATACTGCTGCTCCATGGCAGGGCACCAGTGGGAACAGGCTGGGTGACGTGGCCAGAGTGTGAGGCTCCTTGCCTGCTCCAACTGTCTCCTTGTATTCCATCTATATTAAATGGGTATCACAAGACTTGAGTTTTAGCAGACAGAACAGCACAGAATCCTCCCCTGAAGGATCTCTGTCTTTCTTAAAGCAAAGACAAATGGGATTTGTGATTATCTGGAGCACAAGCTAAATTGTGTTCAAACTGTCAGTGCAGAGAAACATAAACCTGCAGCTCAGGTAAGTTGAGATGTTGCCATTGAGCCTAATGAAACAGCACAGCTCAGAGCTATATTAAACAAAACTATCTTGAGATACTCACCAAATCCACTGATGTGGAAATATGTGTTAAGAGAGACGTGCCTCAGAGGCTTGCATGCGGCAGAGGTGAGACATGCAGTAAGCAGCTTTTGAGAAATAAAATTTCCAGCTTCGTTGCTGCAGTCCTAACTTTCTTACCAGGATGGCAACACGCTGCACTCACACCTCAGTGTGGATGGGAACAGCAGCACTGCCAATGGAGATGAGGGGGAGTGAAACTGAAGTCCCAACACAGAAAGCAAAAGCACAACAGAAATTGTTGGAAACTGCTGCTGTCCTGGAAATAACTGTGTAAAACCATAGTTATGACAGTGCACTATGTTGCTCTGTCAATAGAAGTTCGTGATACAGAATCATTTGTAAATGTTGGGTTGAGTCCCTGCAAATAGCAAGGAGCAAGGATCTTGGAAACGCTTAGTAGCAAGGAGCTTGGAAACACTTCCATGTGCACATGTATTCTTCTGGCCTGCATGACAGTTGTAGAAAGCTGAAGTCTCACTGCCATGGATCTCTGCAGAGCATCATCCCCTACAGGTGTATTTCGAAGGTCAGTAAACACCGCTTTCCATCAGTTCTGCTGGCTTAAGTAACTGTGATTTGATAATACACTATTTTAAGATTTCTCCAAATTTAGAGGAGCATTTTCTTGCAAAAAGGAACATGGACTGTGATCTTGTAGTGCGCTGGTGACAATAAAGACAAATCTTTCAGTGCTGGGGACTTTCTGTACTGGGACTGCACCTTTGTTACAGGTAGTGCCAGGCTTCACCTTTTATATATGCCACCTGTGAGGAGGGAAAGAAAAGAGCAAGCAACTGTGATGTGTTCAACCAGAAAGCTATTAAAGAAGCATGTTTATGATAACAAGCCCGCCATTATGTAGTAAAGCAGGCATCACACTTCTCTTTTGCCCATTATACTTGTTTCCCAACTTCTTCAGTCATGCCACACTGTGTGAGCAGTGTCACTGCGTCAGCTTTAGACTCACCAGGTCAGAGTTCACATTAGCTCCTTTCCCATGTTATAAATCTCCTTTCTATGGGGATTCACTTTTTTTTTGTTTTAACTGCTGGCACTCAGAACCAGTTGACAGGAATATTTGTGAGATAAATGTTCCTCCTGCAGATAAGGATAAACGTAGGTGTGTTACGGAAATAACTAATAGTGAACACTGTAAAGCAGTGGGGAAGGAGTGAGGACAGATGGGTTTGTTTTTCCTTAGGGAGTCTAAAATAAACTTGATCTGTCTTCTTTAAATCCTTACACTCAGTTGACAAAAATATAGGAAGTGATGTTTATTCATGTAATAGAAATATCTTAAAAAACAGTTTATATCGGCTAAGGAAATTTGGCAGGTCAGGGAATGATTTATGTATGTATGTATGTAACTGGGTTTAAGGGAGGGCTGATGCTTCACTGTACTCTCTCTGATAGTAGCATAATCTGTTTTATTTTCATAGATGAATCCAAAATCTGTATTTGGCATTCTGTGTGTTCTGCAAAGGATATTTCTCTCTCAATTTAGGTCAGAGATTTTCAAAGGCGTGTACAACAGCTAGACATTTAATTTGCGCTCATGTTAATAGAATTTGACCAGTTTCTTCCTTCTTGCTTTTTGGCATTTTTCATGTCACAGTTTTTATTTCAATTGCACCTGCCTAGTAAAAAGGTGTAGGCAAAAGAGGCACATGTCTGCCAGCTCTACTGCTTCTTGTACTCTTAATAGGCTATTGCTTTATACATTGCTCTGCCCTTTTTTTTTTTCCGTTTTTGTCTTGTTTTGTTTTGTTTTTTGTTGTTTACCACATTTCTGGATGCCCAGCAAGTAGGGTGAGCAGTAGCTCAGACTGGGAAGCTGGAAATCCAACAGCCCAGAGGCAACAGCTGCTGGGCACTGACTGCCAGCCTGAGAGGCTCCAGACACATCACGCTCCCTGCATCTGCAGGATGAATTGCTCCTGACCCACATGATAAATCTGACATGTGCAACGCATGGCAGAGTTGTTGTGCATGTGTTCTTCAGGTACACAGAATACCAAAGACATTGCCACGATTTTCAATTTATGGTAGAACACAGACCAGCTATCACCTAAGTCTTCCTTGCTCTCTTTAGGATAGATTTTTCTTGTACGTGTGTAAGGGTTCATATTTAAAATAGGCATAAAAGCCTACACTGTAGTCAAGTTTCTTAACCACACTTTTCTTTTAAGTGTGCTACTTGCAGAGATACCAAATTACTCACTCTGTTTTTCTCCTTTTTTTTCCCTTTTTTTGGCAATTTTAGTTTAAAAAATAATTTCTGTAGTTGTCCAGATTTTGCTTAGCCATCGTGCCTGTCAGCAGTGTGCTGTGGTGATCAGCGCTATGCCTTGCCTGAGGGAGGGTTCGTTTGGATGCACAGCTTTGTCAGTATGGAACACATTCTGGGCAGGATGCAAGCTCCTAGCCCCAGGGCCACAGCAGATGTCTCAATTGCTTTGGACTGAAATTGGTTCATTATTGCCAGTGTCCTATTTAGACCAGTTAGAAATAAGCAGTAAAAGAGTATGCTTGAACTCCTTTGCAGTGAGGGTAAGTGAATTTTTACAAACATTGTTGTTAGTAATGCATTGTTTAATAATTAATAATTTTGATGCACAAATAGACATTGCATGGCTATAACTGATTAAATGCTTTTCACATGTGCTTACTTTGTGTGACAAAACACTTGGTGAGCTGCCCCAGTGATGTGTCATTGTTACTGACATGCGGATCATATATCAGCATATGGGAAAACACAAATTATTTTCAGTGAGAACCAAAGCTTCTCCTCTAAGATAGTGTACCTGTTTATTTATGGTGCAATTTTTCAGTAGTTATTCCATAAAGGATATGTAATAATCTCTCAGACCAAATTAGTAAGTTAGTTTGTTGCAAATATATCTGTGATGTCTTCAAGAATAATAAAAAGAAAGGCCAAGAATTCAACAAGCTCTGCAGTTTGCCATTTAACACATTCAGGAAAAAGCAAAATAGATGCATTTAAAGGCATAGTATGTACTGATTTGCATAAACATATAGAGATACTTCCTGCAGTTAACACTGGCCCTTGCTAGAGCATGAGGAGCACAGTGCAGAGGAGCCGCATGGTTGCCCCTGCTGCCAGTGGCCAAGTCCCCTCGCTGCACACCAAGTTTGCTGTGTGGTTGGTCTCTGGTGGCTTCTGGCATGCTGAGCACCACTTGTACATCACAATGGATTTGACAGGAAATTCCTGTTCCTATCGACTGAATGAACTGAGTGTCTAATAGCCTTTCTGTGAGGCCAATACAGCAGCAACCTGGGTCATTGTCCTCTTCTGTGTGAGGGCCTGGGACAACTCTCCTGGGGCTGGACCTCTTGTCATCCCAGCATCCTTCCCAGATTCCATCCCAGGGAGGAGAGCACTTGCTTTGACTTACACCCACAAAATGGTAGTGCCCATCCTGGAGCCAGTCACTAGGCACAGCCTGCCCTTCCTTCTGTCCTTCCTTGGAAACCTGCCGGCTGTCCTGCCTGCCTCAGGGTTGCTTGGTCAGATCTCCTGGGGTGGTCAAGCTTCAAGAAAACCTTTTTGTTAACTCATTGCAAATACTGCTGGATTCCTTTTCCTGTGGGTGAGATGGAAATGATACAAAAATAGCCCTGTCACGTCATGTTCCTGTATTTCTGCTTCAAATTGAACACAAAACAAAGGGTTAACAGTGAAGAAGGCTATGGTTGCTTTTGGAAATACAGCTAACAAAGAAAGCTGCAAACTGCATTTGCTTACATTATTGTTTAATATACAAAGGTTCAATTCTCTGTGTCCTTAGCCTGAAACTCAATAATAGGCTAAATCTGATTTGAACTGAACATGTTGTCTCCAGTTTATTTGTCCATTAAAGTTTACTGATAAATTGATCTTTCTGTAATGGTTTTAGTGTAAGAGATAGCCTATAAATCACTATTTTAATGGAAACAAATACAATATTGATGCTAAGTTCTTACAAGCAAAGCAATGGAAGATAATTATCACGATTTATTAATAAACCAAAACAAACAAGGATCTTGTGTACTATCCAACAAACTTGCTTTCTTTTGTTTAATCAGATATAGTAGATATGTTTTCATTATTGTTTTATAATAAGGTTTTGTATTTCTGAAACAGCTTTCCCCTTTGATGTTGATGCCTTTTGGGCATTAATCAAACTAGCCAATATACAGATTGACTCTTATGCTGCCTTTTTCATTTCGGTTTTTGTGCCCAAGTACAGAAAATTACATCACTTTTTTAAGATACATCTGCATCAGAAGTAACAAGGTGTCTGGCCTGGAGCAGACTGTACTGGGCAAATGAGGGACCTGCCCTGCCCATCGTCTGGGCAGGTCCCCCTCAGTGCTGCCTTGGAGGTAAGGGTGGCTCCCAGCCAGAGTGAGCCCAGGGATAGCAAAAGGAGCAGGACTATACAAAAGAGTGATTCAGACCACATAAGGCACTTTTCACTTTCCTGCCCTGGGGGGTTTCAGTGCTTTAACTGAGTTTCTTACGTACATTGGAACCTCATGTATATATAATGTGTGCGATAGCAAAGCACTTGTTATAAAGGACCACATAAGTCAGTGGGTTTTGTTTCTGTCATGTCAATGCTTGTACTTCAGATTCTAGCTCCACTATTCAGTTTTACAAATGCTTTACAGCTACCACCTTGTTCTCTGAAGGTATCAGGAATTTTCTCATGATTTCTCATGTTACCCAAAGTGTACTAGAAAGGCTTGTCCTCTCTCAGAAACAGGCACAAGTGTGAAAATCACATCCACTTGCCTATATCTGAACACTTTGATGATAATTTTAATTTGCTGTTTTCTGAAATAGCCCCTTTACGTTCCTGGTAAAAAAAAGCTGATAATAGCTTTTGAGGAAGCCTGCATAACCGAAGAAAAAGATGTTTAATAATTTCCATCTTAACACAATAGCAGTTGAATTAAGCTATTTTCAACCTTTATGGAAGTTACTCAGGATTTCTGTTTTGTTAAATGTAATTCAAAATTCCTATTTGTCTTGACTACTGAGTCACCAATGTTGTACTTTGGCTTGCCTAGACTGGTGTGTTGTAGTACACAAATGATTAAAAAATGGAGTTTATACCCACAGCCACACATAAATGTGCACAGAAATCAAAGGAAAATGTTAGGCCCTATTTCTTCTGCATCAAACTACATTGCATCCCTCATTAACTGAAACTGCTGTTTTTCCTCTTCTGTCATTGCATTTCTTGAAACACCTTTTCTGAGCTCGTGTACCTCTCAGACTCTTATTTACAGATGTACTGTGTGTGTGGAAAGAGGGAGATAGAAACTTAAACACTCCTAAACCTAAAAGAAGTGGTTAAAGCCTGAAAGAAAGAGATGACTTTGGAAGGGGATAGGATCCTTAAGTTTCCACCACCGCCATAAATGAATTAAGATGATGCTTAAAAGTCGTGAAAGCAGATCACAAATTGTCCAAAGAAAGTAAGCAGAGCAGTCAACGTGGGTCTGGAGCTGATGTCCATTCCAGTTCCCACCATCAGCTGTCTCTGCTGGGTGGTGGTGCTTACAGGGACAGTAGAGTTGGAGTGGTGGCCAATACTGCACACCGGCATTACCCTCTACCCTAGATGCCCACCCTTGCCCTGTCATTCCCAGTAGCTGGGTGGGTTGCAGGTTTAGGTTTCGAGGCTGCTAAAATGTCTAGGAAAAATAAAAAAAGCAGCCCCCCACCTTGCCCTTCCTCTTTCTTCTCCCAGCTTCATATGATCTGGAGTATCCCTCTGGTCAGTTGGGGTCAGCTGTTCTGGCTGTGTCTCCTCCCAACTCCTTGTGCACCCCCAGCCCCCTCCCTGGTGGGGTGACGTGAGAGGCAGAACAGATCTTGACTCTGCATAAGCCCTGCTCGTTGATAGCTAAAACATCCCTAACTTATCAACACCATTTCCAGCACAAATCAAAAAAATTAACTCTGTTTCCGCCACCAGCACAGGGTGGTTATGGGTTTTAATGCTGTGACACAACAAATAGTGTGTTTTCTTAAGGCACTCTGGAAGTGAGTTTGAAGATTTGGATATTGGGAAAGGGCATCTCCTTGCTTTTTTTACCTCCGTTTTTGGAGTGAAGTTCTTTAATTTTTTATTAGTGTAGGACTTCCCATTTCCAAACTCAGCAGGTCTTTAACAGTGTTTGGTTACGCTACGAGACCTACATTTCTGGTTTACAGCTGTTTTTTCAGTGACATTAATACATCAACAGGGTGTAACAAAGCTATCTGGCAAGGGTGAGATGCTATCTTTGTACCTGCAGCTCTCGTATTGCAAATAGGTTATGATGTCTGTTGTAGGTCCCTTGAAAACTAAAAGCTTTTGAGAAATGTTGAGATATCTATTCCTTTCTTTTGTGCCCTGCACACAAATCACCCACCCTAAGATAAAACTAGAGTCTAAGGAATCATAATTTAATCTTCTCTTGAGCTGGCAATCTGCTTCAGCAAGTCCTTCGAATGTCTCTTGCAAGAGCCTGCTGACCTTCTCTGAATGACATATTAAAGAACAATAGAGCCAGCGACGATGCCTCTGGAGTTGCTGCAACTTTGAGGTCAATTAATTGTCACTTAGAGTGATATATCTGAATTCACCATTAGTTTCTCAGCCTGCAAGGGGCTGGGGGCAGGCATGCTTGCCTTGTACACGGCTTAAAGGCCTTGATGTCCTTGATGCTGAAGCAAAGACGAAGGGTAATATCACACCGTCAGCTCTATAAACAGATTCTCCCATTGATTTCAAGGAACTTTATGCTTCTTTCCTGATGGTGAGAAACCTGTGTGAGAGCCTGGACAAGATGATGTGTGGGCAAGCAGCAGTCTGGTGTCCAGACAGTGGGCTGCAGCTATTAATTCAGGATCCCACAGAAGACAGGCATTTGTCCCCTGTTTTCCTAGCAAGTGTTTAGAAACTCAGAAAGCAAATACACAGCCCAATCTGAACAAATAAGGTTGTTCTCAGGGATTTCTCAATACTGGTTAATGCCTAAAGATGGTTGAAAAGCTCTTCTTGGAGACACAGGTTCATCTATATATAAGCTGGGGGGGTTGGTGATTTTTTCCCCAGGAGAAAAGCACAGTTTGTTAGGTCCATAGAGCAAATGGGTGAACCTGCGCTGTCTCATAGCTTATCTCCCTAGACTGCCTCTGGGTTCTGTCTCTAGATGGATAGTGGCTGCTCCATATGTACTGTTCTTCTTCCAAGCTGCAGACTGACCCAGCTGCCTTCCTTGGACGAAAGAGATAAGCATGGCCTGGGTACAGTCAGCCCCCAAGGCTGTTGCCTGCTGGCAGCTGTACACATGGGGTCTGGCTCCCTCCTGCCTGTGCTGTGCCATCACCTTTCCTGGCAGCTCTTGAAGCCTGCCCTGAGCCCAGGTCCAGGCTGAGCCTTGCTGACTTTCCTGGTAAATGCAGCAGAGGACATTACTGTGATTTTGGAGCCTTCTGTGCAGGAACTGGATTTGGGAGGATGAGATGCAGCATCCAGTCAGCCGTGTCCCCCAAAGGTTTATTCATCTGACTACTTGCTGTGCAGAAGGAACCTAAAAGAAGTTTTAGTTTTACTCACTTGTTTAATTTCTGTGCAATGCTGGGACATTGATGTTGGAGTAACAGCTCTTGCAGTTTCAGTGACTACTTAGAGCTTTTCTTCAGAGGGTGTATTTAATTACATCAGGTTTTTAACTGCTGTATTTTCAATACTTCTAATGTCTTAATATCACAGTGTATATATATTGAAGAAAAAAAGCACAGTTTTTATGGGGTGCAGAAAAATGGAGAAGGATCTAGGAGTCATCTGCTTTTTCGAAGTCAATAATTTTTAACATTATTTTGGAGTAGCTGTTGAATATGTATACAGAAGGGGATTGCAATTGTGATTCACTGCAATATGGCGTACAATAGACATTGCAGAGGAATTCACAGCTCGTTGTCCATGGTGTCTCTGCGGTTGTGGGTACTGCAGCCTGTGGCAACTCCAAGAGGCTACTGGGGACCAGCAGCATCAGATCAGCCATCCCTTGGGGTTTCCTCTCATTGCTGCCTTAGCAGAGGCCAGCAGCTCAGCCAGCGCTTTCTGACACAAATATTTCCAGGCTTCAAAATTACCACTAGCAGTTTGTTGTCACACATTTGTCTACAGCCTTCAGAGGTGAGTTATACTGGGGGAAGCCAGAAAACAAAACTTCTACTTGGCTAGATAGTGAGTAAATGGCTCATGGTGCAACTGTGCCAGATAGATATATCTTTTTCTACCTCCAGAAGTGCTGAGCCTGCTCAGTTACACTCCATGTCAGGAAGAGAAAAACTGGCTTAATGACAACAGCCACTGATCCCTTGTTACCATAGAGAGGGCTGTGACACCAGGGATGCCACCCATCAGGCAGGAGGTCATGCTTGTATCCCGTAGCCAACACCAGATAACTGTCTCTGACTGTGAGACTTGTTCTGGTTGTCCAATGGAACAGGCAGTGGATGGCGATTTTGTCAATATTGATGCAAAATGATATTTTGAGACATTTGGCAAGAGCTAAGTGCCACTTGTGAAGGATGTATCAAAATGAAAGATGAGAAACCTTTGGGATTTTATTTTTTAAAAAAAGTGGTGAAACAGAGCAGTTGGAGTTCTCTAAAATATTTTGCAATGTAACACATATCAAATGTTTACCAGATTATTTTTTAAATTCAAGTGGAAGTTGTGAATCCTTCTAATGATTCTGAAACTGTGTGTTTAACAAATAAACCCTTCATCCAAAAACTTCACTTGACCATCTCGTTAGCACTGTAGTATGTTTGCACTGCTAACAAAATCATCCCACTCACTAATCCTGATGCTTGCACTCCGCCATTTTCTAAAGTGGCAGCTCAGTTTGAGAGGGGAGCAGAAGTGAAGATAGTTCAAGTTAAGTTTGCAGCAAGGACAGAGCTGCACAAAACCAAATCCAGGCTAGAGCTCTGCAAAAATTTGCTGTCCTAAAGGCTTGTTATTCTCCAGAAGTACAGTCTTAGGGCATCTCAATCTGCTTGCTGAATCATTTTGGCTAAATATAAAACAAAAATAAAAATTTAGCATTGGTTGAAACATTTCCTTTTGGCATTTTCAAAACAAGATCAAGTTAAATTCTTATTTTGAAAATGCCGTTCCAAACTTCCACTTGAATTAATATGAATTTGAACTGAAGTCAACCCCCCAGATAAATTTCTGTAGCTGGAAGATACCCATCTTTGGTCCCTGGCTGGGGAATCTGAAGAGTTATTATTGTCGAAGTGAGACATCTGATGGCAGTATATCCCTCCCTGGTGTGGTGATGCTGCTGTTGCCACAACTGCTCCTTATCAGTGTGGACAGGTGGGGCAGGTGTCATTTGTGGGCCCTGGGGAAGGGTCAGGCAAACCCCAAGCCAGTAGCTGGACCAGAGCTCGTGTTTCCATCCAGCGTGCTTACGCAAAGGGAGCTTCCAATTTCCTGACAAACCATAAGTGTTGAGAGTACCCAGAAAACCTGGGCAAGCCTCTGTAGGTGGTGGTGTTACCCAGGTGCTCAAGAGGAAATGGTTTGAACAGGTTCCACCACAAAAGGTGCCCTCAGGAGAAGTTCTGACTTAGAAGCGCCCGTCTCTCCCTGGAGCCAGGTTGTGCAGCAGGGAGCTGCATCTGACGATGTCTTCCAGCATTTTGCAGCTTTTTTTCCTGTGTCTTATCGTAGCCCTACTACTGCTGCAGCATTCAAAGTTGGAGTGGGATCACTCTCTCCAGTTGTGATCATATCCATTAATCCCATGTTTAAAAGCGCATCATCTTTCCCTAATGTCATTCTTTCTGCAGATACTTCTCCATGCTTTTCCATAGCGGTTTCAGCCAGGCCACAGCACAGCAAGGAGTCAAAAAATGTAGCTGTTCTGACTCAAAAATTTCCATTTTTGAGTAGTAGGAGCATTTAAAATTCATATGCAAGCAGACATGATATGGGAAAGCTTTTTTTATGCCACACCACACTGAAATTTTTGTGGTGTTTGCCCAAACATGATCATAATTCAAGGAAACAGATGGAACCTGTACTGAGTGCAGGAGTCTCTCCAGCCACTGCTGCGAGCCACCGACCAGTCTCCCTTTGCCCTCAGCCTGCAAAACAGGTACAAGTTCTGTTGCAACTACCCCAGCAAACCTTTGCATTGGGAATAAAGAAATTTTCTAAGGAGATTAACAAATTTTCCCCCAGTCTCTGTGTTAGGAATAATGAGAATACCATGGTAACAGCTTTCCCTTGCAAGAAGGAAGTAATATTTTGATGGGGGCTGCTCTACAAGATGGAAACAAAACTGATACAAATGCTGTGATTTTGAAATGGACTTACTAAATTATAGATAAATCTTCTCTGGAATGCATTGTATAGTTATGTCTCTTCCACGTATTTTATCCTTTTATAGGTTTTTATAAAAGGAATGAAAATATCAGGATACATGGGACAAATAAAACAGGAAAAAAACTAAAAATAATAGTTGATAGTTTTCATCTACAGAAGGACAAGATTTAAGGATTCTGCAACTGACAGAGATTGTTAAAAATAAATGAAGAACAACTCAACCTTACCGTAATCCCTAGCTATTGTAAATCTCTTGCAGTTTGAGAAAATACAGGACAAAGTCTCTTCACAGATAAGAAAAGCTTATTTGAAAACAAAGAATACAGACAAATCATGGACATTAAAGATTTTTAATTATTCTGGTACCAAGTAAAGAAAATAACTGAAAAAAAAATTAAAGGAGGTTTATTTTCTGTACAAACAATGAAGAACTGTTTTCCTACATAATTTGGATAAAAATCCTACAGAGGCTAGTAAAGACATCATTGAAGGAAGTAATAAACCTCCAGTTATTAATGGTTCCTCACTGTTCTGGCACAAACTTCTCATTCTCATTCAGGGCTACTGAGCTCTTCTACCTGCTGTAATTCTTCCCTCACAGTTGTGGGCTTAGGACTATCCACTTTGCAGTTGGAAGGACCAAAGACTGGAGACGTGTTGTCATTGGGTTATGTGGTGACAGTTTTAGGGGTGTGTGAAGTCAGGCTCATAAAGCTGTGTCCAGTTTTGATACAAGTGCCAAATGCGTTCTCATTGTAGTGTATAAAAAGGGAAGGGATGCAGATATTTTCATCCTCAAAGTCTTTGTGAGTAATGGAGTATATTAAGAGAATAGCTGTTTAGGTTTTTTTTTCACTTTCATACCTAATGAACTGAGGCATGGACAGGCTTTCACAAAATCTGAAAGTTGGCCTGCTGTGCTAACCAATGCATTCTCCACAGAGAAAAGGATTTAACAATTGCTTTGTAAGGGTTGGTATTGTTAAAAGTTCAGTGTTAGTGACAAAGAAGTACTAGAAGAGGTCAGATAAGAAAAGCAATGCAGTCTGGAGTTGTTACAACACTCCTGATAAGCAGCAAGGGACAACGCTTTCCAAGAAGCAGGAAAAAGGATGCTAGGAGTTACTAGCTGGACAATGTGCTTTGAAATACTGAATGTCTGTCTTGTCGGCAGACTAAACGAAGGAGTCTTTTATCTCTCAGACCCACTGGACTAACATAGAAGAAAGCCAGGCACTAACCTTTAGCCCTGAGGCCAAGTCACAGATTGGTTTGCACCCACATTGCTGATGGTGAGCTCTGTCCAGAGCAGACTCGATGCATCCAGCCCACACAGAACTTAACCATGAATCTCCTTAGGGCCTCATGGGGTGCTCTAATAGCCCTGAGGTATAAGCATGGTGGGTTTATGTTTTTCTTTTCTAGTTGGGGTTTTTTTCTTTTCTGTTGGAGGGATGGTTTTATTCCATGAAGCTGCAGATGCATGTTGCATAACTTGGAGCATGGCATGAGGCTGTAAGACCCAAACTGAGCATACAAAACCTGTTGGGGTGGCATTACAAAGCTGCATGGAGCATAGACAGCTAAACCTCTTGTCATCTCCGTGCTTTGGGGGAGCACTCCCAAAAGTGAGTTATTCCCAGGGAGGTGCTGAGGCACTGGCTCAGGAAGAGCTGACTGGAGCAAACAAAGCCAGAACCAGACAGAGCAAAAAGTAAGCACTGGGGATGATCGAGGCTGTCATGACTGACTTCACTCTAAGTTTAGCCAGAAAAGGGGGGAATAGATTGTAAATAGTTAAACATTCATGATCAGGAAAGAGCAGCTGTTTTCATCAGTTAATTTGCTTTTGTATTCACAGAAGGGGTAAACAAATGCTTCTCATCAGAAGAGGCTGAGATCACTGCTGATCTGGAAGCATCTGATATGAACTAGGGATGACCAGTGGCACACCAGCCCCAGCCTCGAGCCTCAGAGCCAAGCCCCAGCTAGTTTTGCAGGGAAAGAATGGGGCTGCCATCACCCCAGGGCAGAGTACAGCTCCCAGCTTGAGACCTGTGAAAACACCTGTGAGCATGTGAGCCTTGGACAGGCAGCACGTGGGTGCAAGGGGGCACCCTGGGGGTGTCAGTGGGAGGCCGAGTCAGCCCAATCCACTGACACATTGTGCCTTTGCCACCCAGTCTCACCCTCGGCCTGCATTTACACCTGCCTTGGGAAAGGGAATAGCTACGAATGGCTCTAGGGTGCCTGACATGAATTATCCCTGTGGGCTGCTTCCCGAAAGCTTGGAAACCCTGCTCTAGGCAGGCAAGTGGTCATGGGGCCAACACAGCCAACTGGCCTCTCTGCCTTCTTCACAGTGCCCAAGTCAGGCTTTGAGGATTAAGAGATTGCAAGATATTAGAAATAAAGTTTCTGATGAAATGCCAGTTATTTCTGTGTTCCTATGCAGCTCTTAAATTTATACTTGCCCTGGTTTGGCATGGTTGCAATGCAATGAGAAGGTACAATGTCCAACAGTTTTCTTTTTTATTTGCTTCACATACAGTGCCATGAGCTTCATGGCAGAGCTAACAGAAAAGCAAAAGCCAGAAGGAAAGCAAATCCACTACCTTAAGAATTAAAAAAAAAAAAGGATTGATGAATGATAAACAGCCTTAAAGCAGATTTCTAGTGGGCAGATGGTAAGAGACAGTTTTTGTCACTCAGAATGGTAGTGGTTAATTGAACACAAAAGATAAGGAAATAACAGATGCATTCATCAGTTAATTTGCTTTTCTATTCAAAGACAAGAAAAATTATAGTGACTTTAAGTAGGAGTTGTATCCCTGTTACAATAGGAAAGGGCTTATTTGGAAGACAGCAAGAATAGAAGGAGGTATTAAAGATGTCTCTTAAGTAGATGACAGAAAGCAATAACTGGCTACATCTGCTGAAGATTTCCATTTTTGTTGTTCTATCATGAAAAGTCAGATCTCTGTTGATGCAAGAGGATGAAATGTGTTTGTTAATTATGTTTGAATAAGATAACAAACTGTGATCTCAAAGCCATCTGTAAATGTAAAACCAGGTGGCTAAGCAGCAGAATGAAGTTCGCAAGTAGAGGATCATAAAAATTTGGGGTGTAAGAACCACTTGTATGTCTGGTCTGTTTATGAGAAAATGCAGTAAACAGTTTCTATATTTGTAGGCTTTACCTTGAGAACAGAATTGCTCAGGATTCCCTTTTGCTCTTTGGCCCTTCTTTTGTATCGAGAAAATTGAGGTTTTTGCAGGCTGTACTGTGAGCGAATTCTCCCTGAGGTGACCTTTCTTTCGTACAGCCAGGTATGTTATTAGCCCGATGTGATCTCCTGTGCTTCGCCAAAGATGCCACTTGAGCCCCTTTGTGGAACATTCCTGTGGCTCCTCTCCACAATTAGTGCCATATATGCATGAGTGTGGCAGGAGATGAGACCTTCACACAATCACTTGTGAGGCTCATGAAAAGTGGTGCTTCGTATTTCTCTGGTTTCTTCCTCTGACCTAGATTTTAGGATTTACTCCCCCTCCCGCTTTGGTTTGGGTTTGTTTTACTTGTTCCTGGAAACCTGCTGCGATGATCTGAGTTACGGAGGAATGCTTGTCCTTCCAAATCTGAAGTTAAAACCCATTTTCTGCTCTGAATGTGTTTTCTCAGTGTTTACCCTTCTCTCTTATTAAAGACACCAGAATTAACAAATTGAGATGAGACTTTACACACTGTAACCTTTCATAATACAGAATTAATCATTTTCTGTAACAAGAGGACAAATCACATAGAATGGGAAGAAGTACTTAAAGAAGTGAAAAAGACTTTTTCAGGAACATATATCTAATTTCTTTTTCATATGAAGTACAGATTCACATTTTTTAAAAATCCATAAATCCTTCCCCCAGATATTCCTAGTAAGCAAAAGCCATTTCCATACACTCGCCACACTTAGATTCAGTTGATATGTGTTTAAGACATGAATATGTGAAGTATAGGAATGCAACCAAAATAAGTGTATACATGTTCCCTTTGTGAATATGATGCGCATATCTGTTAAAGATCTGTTATCTTCATTACGTGAAGTATGTTACTGCAGACCTTTCCTCAGGGTTACTACTTTAATTAGTATAAAAACAGGTAAAACTAAGTAAAATTGGGTTGCAGTTAGTTAGACCGGAATAAGATAGAAGTCAGTGTCATTTAATTGAACATCTTGGGTTTGCAAACAAAAAAGTGTTCCTCTGCAGCATTTTAACACATGCTTGGGAAAATAATCTGTCTTCATGAGTGCTGAGAGGCAGTGATATCCAGACATAACTTGCAAGAATCTTGCTCTGTGTATTGCAGGCATTTGCAAAGCTTATATTATTGCAGCCCCTCCCTGAAATGAGGAGACATTTAACATTGCCATGGTTCATGTTAAATAAACAGTGCTGGAAAGCAGCTTTTAGAGTGAGCTCTGGAGTTTGATATGGAGGAGTTGTAACTCTGTAGGAAACTTCAGGTCGTTTCTAATATAGCATTCACTACACCCTTAACCACAGCGGGAGCTTGTACGACTGGATTATGTACGTGGCTGTAGCTCTGTGTCAAAAGTAACCAGAAAATTGGAGCTAATTGCATCATCATTGGAAAGGGTTACAGGAAAAGCATGAAGGTTTAAGATGGAGTAAAACCTGATACTTTGAAGGGATTTGATTTTTGCCTCATTGTGGAAAGTCTAGCCTTTCCAACATTTATCATAGTTTTTTGGAGTTATATAAGGTGTTTTCCCTTCTGAAATGCATGAATTAATTGATCAACCCAAATTTCAGTTTAATTAAGCTTTCACTTGTGACTTACTCTTTGATGTGTGCAAATATATTCTGTATAACATCAGCTTTTTTTCATGCTGATTTTGAAGTCCTTTAAAAGTGAGATGGGGATGCTTCTAATTGAGGCACTAGCTCTGTATCTCCAAAGTATGGTGCCTCCTAAATATTTATTACTTCCCTCTAGAGAAGTATCAAAGTGGTATTCTGAAAATCTGAAATTCTGAATTTTTGGAATACATAAATAAAATGTTGGAAAGCTATTTGCAAGATTTCTTAAGCAATCAGAGCCCTTTAGTATGATTTCTGAATTGGCCGTTACAGTACATGACATGCACAATGAAGTTAAATTGTCATTATTAAAAATTAGCAAGTAAAAATGAGGCAGAAGCATCTATGTGGAGTGTCTCATTGCTGCAGATTCAGAATCTGAAATGCCTGTCACATCTGCAGCTCATTATGACCCGAAATGGGAGAGCGCCTGGTACATCTGCGAGAACAATGCCTGGTGACTGCTGGCGCAAGTGGACATTGCTGGTGCAGGGTGTGCAGAGTGCCAGCAAGCCTTTATCCTCGATGTCACGTCCCACATTGCCTCCTGACAGCTGGCACAGGATGTCATCATTGCCTTTGCAGCACTTTGTCTTCATTTGTATTGAAAGCACTGAGAAGCCTCATTATTTTTGAGGAGGTCATTTTCACGGGCGGCTGGTTGTTGCCCACGCGCTGCCTGTGGGACCAGGGTCTTGTTTTCCATGCTTGTGGCCAGCAGCTCCTGGGCTGTCTGCAGCAGGGAGGCAGGGGCACGAGGTCAGGGAGCATCTAGCAATGACAGGGGTGTGTGCAGTGGGTTGGTGGGACCCCTTTGCCTGGGTCTTCATTCCAGTGTCACAGACATGGTGGAGGTGTTAGCATCCACCAGTATGGGTGATGGTCTTCATTCCTTGTGGGTGGTGGGGCTTGGAGGGATTTGAATACTCAAACTCAGTGGAAAGTTCACAGGAACAGAAAGAGGTACATCTTGCTCATACAAACACATACTCTACTCCTGTTTTCAGCTCTGAAACAAAGAAAAATTATGAAGATCTTTGGTTTAGTACCCACAAAGTTGTATTTTCCCCAGCCTTGTTTTCAGGAATAGAAGAATCATTTTAACAAGCATGTCCAAAAAAGCCAAAGCAAAATGCTCTCCTGGTATAAGCCAAACACCTGGCAGGGACACTGAAACCCCGTCAGTTTAAGTTTGGTAAAGCACCAAGCAACTGAGGGCTGATGGGAGGCAGCATCCAGCTGCTCTTCCCGGGAAGAACTTGTGCCAGACCTGGTCTACAGACCTCCTGCAGCCGAGGTGATGCTTGCAAGACAAGCAGCACTGCTGTGAGTGTTTCCACTTACCTAGGTCACCAACCCCAGACCTTGCTTCTCTTTCCTGTAGAGTGCCACATGTGAAAGGCTGCCTACAGGACATAGGTATTTACTTCAACCTGTTGCTTACCAGAGAAATTTAGGACTCAGCAGTACAGGTGGACTCAAACTGAGCTCACCTCCATTCATCCGTGCACATGTAAACAGGAAAATAATGGCGAAATGGAACAAAAAAACCCACCCAGCTTGGCTTGACGGAGTTTGCCTGAGCATGTGTAGGGAAGTGGAGGTGGAGGAGAGGATATGGAGGTTGTTTTGCAGGGATGGTGCTGGGCAGAAAGCAGGCAGCCGTGTTTGCAGCAGCTCACTTTAGTGAGCACAATGCACACAATTACTCAAGTAAGAGATGTCAGTGAACAAATGCATTTGGCAAACTATTTGTGCTTAATGTATGCTGATTTGTGAAGTCTCCGGTGGTTTTCTTTGTCCCTTGGGAAAAGGGATGGGGGGGGGGAGAGAGAAAGTGTCCGGTTACCATGACAACAGAGCAGGGCTGAGGAGAGATGAGACTTATCATATTTTCATTTTTGATGCTCTATATAAAATTATGCAGGTAATTACACATGTACTGATTTGCCATGCGGCAGAGCAACTTCTTTTCAGGACACTGCATATCATGCAACACTATGCTGATCCCCTTTTAGAACAGAGACACAAATGTATTGACATTTTGCTGGGAATATTGCTGGAGAAATTACAGCAGCGGGAATGAACGAGGGCGTGACAGCAGCCCTGATCTCCTTTAAGAAACAGAATAAGAATCAATTAACAAGTTGCCAGTGGAAACCTGGCTATAATTATAGCTCTATTATGCTGGCCGTGTTGTTTTCCCATAGAAAATACAGTTTTTAATTAATTTGTGGATTTGGCACTGACACCTACGCACTCCCTGGCAGGAACAAAGTCGGTGTTTCCCTGCTCAGGATTGGCACTTTATTGTAACTAAAGGTGCCAGTGGCACCCACAGAGCTGCCCTTAAGCAGGATGATCTGGGCATGGTTTTTCCCAGTCTGGAGGGAAGCAGGTGTAACTCTTCCCCCCACATTGTATTTTGCAGATAAGAAGCCAAAAGATGTTCTCCTTGGTGGAAATGTTATCCCTCCTGGAGATTACCTGAACCGATTGGTCAGACAGAGGGAAGGAACAGCTGGTGTTTCTGGGGGAAGACTGGGGTGGAGGTGGATCTCTCTCAGTGCCCAAAGGCCATTGTCCTTCATGCAGTCCATGACATGCTCGGTGCATGAGCTGGGGGAGTACAAATTCTGGGCAATATCCTGAACAGGACTGATTCTGCATTGTCGGGAGAGGATAGGGAGGAAGCCTCTGCCACCTAGACCTTACCAAGATACCCATATGTTAAGTCTGTTGAGATTTTTTTTCTTCCACTTCTTTGCCTGCCACTTTTTCTCAAAGGTAATGCTGAATTACTTGAGGGAAGTAGGAATATTTCAGGTGTGGCAAACATACCGCTTTTAAAATGCAAATGTATTATACATGTATTCATCAGGCACTGCTGCTGCTTTTCTTCTGGCACCATTGCCTTGAGAGCAGTTCAGTTTTTGAGTGTAATGCAAAACCAGGAGGGGTTTTCCTAGAGAAATACATTTCACTGGGTAGCGTGTTTCTAACAGTGACCTGTGTGGGGTGCTCAGGGAGTGAGTCTAAAATGGAGGATGTTTTTAAAGCAATCTTTCTCAGTGCTATATTCTGCCTGCTGCTGGCAGCCAGCAGCTTGGGAGTTTCCCAAGCTGGGTGTCGTGTGTAGTTTGGAGGGCAGTAATGGATTTCTCTCTGAAACCCTCTGAGAAACCTCTTATTTCTTCTTCTTTTCTTTTTTTTTTTACTTTTCACATACAATTTTGGCTATTACCACATCCTGTAGCATTCAGATTCAGTTACAATTATGCTTTCAGTAAAAAGATAATCCTCTGATTTATTTCAGGCTTGCTGACTGATAATTTTTCACTGAACAGTTTTTGTGCAGGAAGAAACTCTTAATACTCGTGCTGCTCGGGCTGAGTCTGTTCTGTGTCTTCTTGTGTGGAAGGCTTTCCAAGCCCCAGCCTGTCCTTATCCTTCTCAGCCCTTTTCTCATTCCACTGTGTCCTGTCATTCCTTGGAAGCTCAGTAAACTCTGAGTCACCACACAGGAATTAATGGAACCATGCAATTATTTTGACTTGTGCGATGCTTAGATTGCATTTTTAAGTCAAGTTAGAGGAAGCAGGTTTATCCATGCAGTTTGAAACAGCAAGTTGAGAAGGATAATAAATGGTACTGTAAAAGTAGTTTCAGAAACATTTCCTCAGTTTTCTTTTTGTGCCCAATGAACTACAAAATCATGAGTCAGAGCAAGACAACAGGTATAAAAGGTGGCATGGAATTAGATGATTTTCAAGATCCCTTCCAACCCAGACCATTCCAGGACAGAAAAGCTAATGGGTGAGTTACTATGTATTGAATGTTTCTCCACTTGGAATTCATTGTTTGCTTAACTTAACATGTTTTCACCATGTGTCTTTGAGTTGTTGGTGTTACTTTTTCATCTGTCTGTGAAAGAGATTACACCACTAATAAACAATAACATGAATACCGAGCTGTGGCCACACAGAGGGGGGATCCCTGTGTCCTTGCAGACTCATAAACAGTTCAAGGGTTTTTTCCCTTTTGTAGTATCAGAAAACAAACAAAATGCAGAATCCGCACTGTGGTCATTCTAGGCAGGCGGAAGCCGTACTGTGCTTGAGGGGTTCTCTGTGGCGCTCACAAGCCTTGAGCCTTGAATGAGCAGTGAGGATGGCCGGAGGATGGAAACAGGCAAAGACACTGGTCTAACTTCCTGGATCTGGAGTGGGTGGCTAACCTGACCAGCCCAGGGGTAAAATACAGTAGGATGAAACAATGCAAGTTTATTTTCCCTCCTTCAGAATATCTCTGGAAGAAGTCCTTGCAAGGTGAACCTCAGCTGCACCAGATCACTGTGTCTTTCCTGGCAAGGCTTTGCAATTTGCTCTTTACAAACCTGGGTGTGCTCGTGCTGGCTCAGGACGGGCCAGGGAAGGAAAATACTGTGGAGTGCTTTCATGGGACTCCATGTGGGATCACAGGACATCACTGGGAGTGCCAAGTGACAATTTCAGGTGTTACTTCTGATTTCGTGTTAATAGTTGGGGCAGCCCTGAGAGACATCCCTCTAACACGGGAAAGGAGTCCTGGGAAAAAAGAAGTGTTGGGGTTTTTTTTCCTTTTTTTTTTTCATTCTAATACCTGGAAATGAAGAGGAAAACTCGCAGTTTACAAGCAGCTAGCAGTCTGTAGATTGCATTTTGGTAAATCACCTGGAGTGCTGTATTTACAATACTTTACCTGTGCTGATTTTTGCTCTCACAGAAGGCAGAGGTGCTTTTAGAGTCTCGAGGTGATTTGTGAGCAGCAGGGTTGAGGTGCTCGGCCTCAGCAGCTCCCCAGGTTTTTCTGAGCCTGGCAAGGCTCATGAGAGTGATGGCAGCACTCTCATGAGCCTTGGATGGGAATGGAGAATTGTGGTGAATGAAATGACTGTGTGGCCAGGAGGAATGGGTCAGATTTTTATTTACAGCAGTCAAAGAAATTAAAAAGGAAAAAAAAAATCCTGGTCCTGTTCACCTTGTTAGGGTTAATGCAGTGGAACAGAGCAAAATACAGAGCTTTTTCAGAAATTGTTTTCCACCTGGTGGAATCGCTTCAATTATTTTAAGTCGAGGAAATCCTGTGTTTCCTCAGCAGCTGTTGCAGTAAAAATGACTGGTCACTTTGCATATACATTTATATTGGTGGAGGGTCTTTTTCACTTACTACTGAATGGCCCTTTACAAATAACAGATATTCAGCTGCTTAAGTGGCTGGACATTTGACATCATGTTTCCTGAAATCTCGCATGCAAAGATATTTGCATAGAGATGCTTGACCATTTTCAGAGGGGTAGAAAATTAACTAAAACAGCAGAAATGATGAAACATTAACTAAAACAGCATGCAGGCTGTAAGAGAGGAGACTGGGATTCCAGCAAAGTTTGATATTGGGAACATTTTGGCATAAAACATAGAAGCAATCTGAAAGCACACCACACATTCTGACTCTGAAACAAGGTGCTAAATAGGGCGATCACAAATATATCAGTAACGGTACAAAAGCGTACAAAAAAGGAAGAATCCTAATTTTGGTTGGAATATGGAAAAGTAGGATGGAGCTTAGAAAACATAGGAGTAATTCATATAAGGGAAATAATATGATAAAAAAGAAAAGAGACTGAGAGATGGAAGAATTAGCCTTGTGATTTTGCATTTAAAGTTGCAAAATCCCCCCCCCCCACCTTGGTCTCTGGAGGGTACGTGTCAGCAGGCCTGTTTGTCACACAGTGGGGGACATGTTTGGCATGACAGGTACAACCTTTACATCAAGCATCAGTAAAGAAACAGGTGGTCCGTTCTGGCTGTAAGATGTTCTCTGTATGTTTTAAATCCTGTTGATTACAAGAGAAAGGGCAGAGTGGACCTTGTATTTTGGGCAGCATGTCTTTTAAACAGGAATGGCACTGGCAGAGTTCATGTACTTTTTTGCCATTAACCAGGGCCGTTAATTCTGAGCTCCTGCTTTAGACCTTTTGCTAAAGTTGAGGTGCTCAGTCCCCAGCCCTTGTGTGTTGTACAGCGGTGAAGAAAGTCTGTGCTTTGCTCGGTCCTTTTGCTGACCTTTTGACTCCAGATAAGCGAATTTCAGGACACATGCCTTAATGCTTGTTATTGTCTTTACCGTGGACCAGTGATAGCTTTTGGGCTGGCAGTGATTTTCAAAGTTGTTTCTGTCCTCCTATTTGACCCTTTTCCAAGGGCTTTGGAGACTAAGCAGGTGACCTGCCACCTTCGTAATTCCACTTCAGGAACTGAAGATGATCTACTAGTAAAGTACCTCTTAGTTATCTGAACAGCTGTGTAATTCATCTTGGCTGACTTCATATGACAAAAACTACTTTTTGTGGGGTTTTTTTGTGAGGTTTTTTTGTTGTTGTTTTTGTTTGTTTCTTTGGGTGTTCTTTGGTTTTTTTTGGTTTGTTTTGTGGGTTTTTTTTTTGTTTTGTGAGGTTTTTGTTTGTTTTTGGTTTTGTTTTTTGGCTTTTTTTAGCAGTGAATGATAAAAGGTCAAATTTTCTTGTGGTTCCTTGTGTGAGGTTTCTGGCTTTTGATAGGCAGTGTCAGGTGTTACCTTTATAAGGCATAGGAAAGTTACTTAATTACTGTCATTTAATTTCAAATTGTCAAGCTTTTTGCTGTTCATTGCCTTTTTAGTTGGTGTATTTTAATGAACTTCAATGGTAGGATAAATGCCTCTTGGGTCATTGTGATATTAAGTTGTGAACTCTTATGCAATAAGGTATGGTGTAATTATTTTTCTTTCCTGTTATGTGATAGATCTTGTACCTTCAACTAGGAAACAGAAGAAGCTGAATTACATCTGTGAACAGATGGAATTAAGAGCTCCTGAGGCTGCTGTGTTCTCTGGGAAGACACAGCAACAACATACCAGAGAGAAGAGGGTTGGTGAAAAAGTGCCTTTCAGGAGACAGGAGAGATAAATGCCAGGAAAGAGGGCAGCTAGCCTTTCTGCTCTGGGGAATTTTCCAAATGGGTCTAGTTTGCAGTGACCATCCAGCAATTTAGACATCAAGATAAAGTAAATTGATTCAGTTCATTATTTGCCAAAAGCTGCAGCTCAAGGTAAAACAGAGCTACATAATTGGTTCCGTGTTTTCAAAACTGTTTATGTTGATATAAACTAAATGATACAAAAAGGTAAAAATATAAAAAAGAAAGTAAATTGAATCCGTTTTTTTATTCAAATGAAAGACTTGAATAGAATGGAAATATTTTTTTGGTTCATTGAGGGTTTTTTGTTTGTTTGTGTTAGTTTGGTTTGGTTTGCTTGTTTGTTTGGGTGGGGAAGGTTCAGCCAGAAAAGAAGACAGTAAAGCTCTGTTTAGCTGTTATGGTTTCTTTCTCCCCCATGGTATTCTCCCTTTCAGGAGAAGGCTGGGTAACATGTCTGCCTGGAAACACAAATGTACACAAATGTACTACAAATGTAGTACCCGGACCCATCAGTCTGGTTCCACTCTTGCAGTTCGTTGTTAAGGGAAGGGCTCATGATCTCATTCTTTCTGCCTGTCTTCTGACTTTTCTTTCTCAGTTGAAATAGCATTTCTCAAATCATACTAATGTCAAAATTGAGACTATGTAGTACTGTCAGTTGATCAACATGAAATTTTCTTCTATAAATCTAGCTATAAGTAAATGTATATGAATTCCTGGAAAACACTGTAACAGTGGAGTGCTGTAAAGCACCATAAAAATTCTTCAGGACTGTGCAGACTAGAGAAAGGACATTGTGTTAGACTGAAGAAACAACTGTCTGACCTGGATGTTATCAGAAAAAAAGTTGTTAACAGATGGCTAACCCTGACATAGAGAGATACGGTATTTTGCTGTGCAGAGAGGTACTTCGTATGCATTCTTCTCAAAAATCTGGCTCAGTGTCAAAATACCTTCCTGCTCTTTTGTAATAGAAACTCAAACAGGTGTAGCACAAGTCTGTGACAATCTCTTGGAGGCTTTAGTACTAGGAAATGTTTTGGTCCTCAAAGGTTAATAGTTACTTGGGGGAGGGGGCTGTTTCAGAGGTCCTTGTAACTCCTTTCTCTGCTCAAGTGTTGTTTACAGTCAAAAGCCCAGTGATCTCCAATGTGGTTCTGGTTCTGAGCAACAATTGGTTGTGCTGCAAGTTTTAAACATTTCATGTAAGCAATCAGCTGCTGAAAAACATGCTTTTATTTTCCATATCCCAAAATGAAAGAGTAGTTGGCTCTCTGTCCTCCTTTTTGTTTTCCTTTCCACAGTTGTGGATTTGCGTTTTGTCCACAGGCCAAGTCTGTGTGGTTCTTGGCAGGCTGCTCGGACATTTTTCTACTGAGCTTTTATCAGAGCATCTTAGTCTGGGTTATACATGAAATAATGCAGAAAGGCTCAATAAAGAGAAACCTGTACTACAGCCTTCAATTAACGCTGTGTGCATGTGCGTGTAAGTGATAGGCGATGGGCGAGCCGCGGATGCAGTGTTTCATTTAGATGCTCTATTGCTTTTTTGCTCTGCAGTGACATTAATAAATAGATGCAGGCGAGCATTTTGGATTTCATTACTGCCTGAAACGCCTTTACTTTTTGGCTTGCCCCAATTCATTTATGAGGCATCATCATGCTCAAATTAGAAAGAGACTAAGCTGTATGTCACTGCTGAGACTTATTGGATTATTCAATTACTGTGAATGGTGCTCATGGAATAAAATATTCAAGAAATATTGAAGGAAAAATCCCTAGATAACCTAGCTACATAAAGGTTACATGTTCAGGTATGGTTATAGTCCAAATGTAAGGTGGGGGAGTGGGATTAGGGCAAGGGGCAGCTGCAGGGTTGTGCATCGAGGCTGGTGTTATTTGGAGTGATGAACACTGCCCTGGCCCTTCTGGTGAACTGTCAGTGTGATTTAACAGAGGAGAGGAAAGAGGTTTGTGAGGCATTCTGGGCTGAGATCTCCCCAGCAATTTACAGGGGTGCTGTTGGGTGCAAAGTGGTGTTCCCAGCCAGGCAGGCCTGGGGACCAGGAAAAATCCCATAAGACTACACTGATTTCTTTGTCACCTGGCAGTTCTGGGAAATGGAAAACAAATGGCACATGGCTGATTCTGATACCTTCAGTTTGCTTCTCTTTAGAAAATGAACCTTTTTCTTTAGCTGAAAGACTTAAGGCAGGAGCTAGGCACAGTTTCCACACTGAACTGATCCCTGGGTTACCTAAAGCTGAATATCTAAATTATTTATATTGCCAGGCCTGCATTGGCATCAAGCATGGGATTAGGCTGTTTTGCTCATGTGTAGGCTAGAGCCAGTGGTTTGAACCGAACATAACCTTATTAGGATTATGTCTGTACTTGCACTTCAAACTTTGGCCATCTTTCTCCCAGGAAATCTGTGTTTGTTTTATTTTAACCACAGCTCCTTCATGGTAATAAACATTCCTATTTGGCAAAGAATTTTAGATAACTGAGAATACTCTGGATGGTGAAAATTTGCCTTCTGTTGTCTAATAGACCATACAGAAGTAGGTAAGTCAGTCAATAGCAAAATAAGTATTACAGGAAACCAAAGCATGAATTCATTAATTTTAACGATAATGTTGCTGTTTTACACCAAGCTTAAGTGAATATAAATGTAACTTATCGAAGAGTCACTGGCAAAAACCATCTGTGCAGGTTTTTCGAATCTCATCTGTGCTTAAACTAGGTCTGCATTCTAAGAAGGAGCAGCAGCAGCAGCCGACCTTCAGCTGACTCCCAGCAGCATTTCCCCTTTCAGCAGCAGCAAGGAGCAGCCAGCGGCTCTGCTGTGGCTATTTGGGATGGTGGTAGTACGTCAGACCTTATATTTTTGCCACTAACACGGTCTTCCCATGTTTGTTATCAGTGGGTGGTTTGGCAGCATAGTTCAGATTCGACGCCGTGAGCAGAGAAATGGTGAAATGAGCTGATTCTTAATAAAGCTAGTTATCCCTTCACTGTTATTTGCAGTACTGTGGTTAATAGGGCATCAGTACTCAGTCCAAGAAGTTGAAGGAATGAAACAAAAAGCCCATTGTCTCCGTAGTGATGAAGGTAATTAAAAGAGAACGGGACTGAGGGGTTCCATATGATGTAAATCATTATCTTTGGGCTTTTCTTACGCCTCAGACCTTTTTCTGCAAATGAAGTCGACAAGTATTTCTGCTCTATAAATTTGGTTCACAACTCGGTGATGGCTTTTTTGCTCATCAAGGGATGCAAAAGGTTTTTGTTATGGTCACTGATTTTCCAAGAAATCTTAATAATTTGCAGACATCTGCATTCATTTAGATGCACAGAAGGAAAAAGACGATTTCATCGTGCTTCTTCATTTGTGATGGATCTCTGTTCTTGTTTTAAAAAAAAAAAATATGCACCCAGGGAATAGATCTTTAGGGAAAGCACCGGAAAGAGTTCCATGTTAAATTTATAGATCCAAATATGTTATCCTTGGCCTTTCTTGAAATGCTCCAGTGGGATGTCTACGTGAATATCTCCAAAGGTAATAATATTGATGAAATTAAAGTGATATGGAAAACTGGCTGGTGTAATTATTCATTAAAAATTTTTAAAGCTGCTGTGGGCATTGAATCCCAAGTCATGCTAGCAGCTGCAAGACAAAGCCAGTTTCAAGAGGTAATGTCTAAACGGTATTTATTTGACTGAGAATGACATAAGTCACAGTTCTTGTCAGCATCTTCTGAAGCATCTTGAAGTCAGACTACTTGTATTTTTTGTTACAATTATTACTGAACTTGACTCACATGGGCAGGGATCATTAAACATGTTTTTAATGCTGCTCCCAGCCCCACACACTTCCAAGCCAAGGTCAGAGGGCAGCCAGATAGCTGATTATTTCATCTCCCACCCTACTGCACCGACAGTGTATTAGAGCGGCACTAATGTCTGTGCTAAGATTAGTAGCAAGCCACTTTTAATCTTAACTTGCAGTTGGACACGTCTGACCTATAAAGCGTAGGGGATGAGAAGTGATGTCAGATTTAGTGGCCTTCCTCTGCTAGAGTGGAGATTGTCAATTTTGTGGCATTTAAAACTGTTTCTTCTCTGCTAGGAGCGATGACTTAAGGAAGCAACTAAAGTCTACGAAAATGCAAACTGACCTGCAAATACTCGTCAGCAACCAGGCAGTTCCCAGCCTTAGAAGTGAGCACAGTAGAGGAGGAGGCAGTCCACATTCTCCAGGGCAAGGAATTGACTCTCTCTGCTTGTGAGGATCAGGTTTATCAGGGTCATTAAATTCTGGCGTCAAATGTGACTTTTAAGACATGTTTTTTTGAATCAGCATGTTTGTGGAAAAACTTTAGAGCATTTTTCTGTAGTTTCATACCACTTTCATAAGACTATGCTTTCTTTTTTCAAATGGTGACACGAAATCATATGTTTGAGGCCAATGAGATCTTTTTATGAGCACTTTCTTTTATATTCCTTAAACTCCAGGCTGCAGCACCTCAGATACAAGCAAAAATGCAGAAAGTGTTTTGACATGACTGACTTAAAAAAGTCATGTGTCTCCAAACTAATAATCACATTAGATGCAATTTTTCATGTTCATTTTGCAAAATATTGCTGTATAATCCTATGACCTTGGTTCTTTTCTAAAACACCACCATGACATGCATGATAGAATTTCATCCTGCTACTTGTTTAATGGCATCACTTGAGTATATGGGAATGTTTCTCAGTGTGCTGCTGGGAGTGAATAGTTTGTCAATAATATATCCACTCTTTAGTTCAGTCTCGCAGTGATCTTAATCTTGTTACATTTTGATGTTGGGGTAGCTTCAAGCTTCACAGCCCAGGCCTCTCTACAGTGAGCTGTGAGTTAGTGCAGGTACACCTTTCACGTGTATGTGCAGGTCTGCACAAGTGTTAGCAAGAATTTTCCACAGGAAGCCTGTTGTCAGTGGCTCACACGGTGTCATCTACTAAAAGATGGCCTCCTGTCAAATATCTATTTCAGTTTTTTTAAAGCCTGAGTATAGAGCCAGATTCCTAGCCTGTCTCAGACATGATCCTGGTTCTCATGTGAAGATGCTGGCTGCAGGTAATCCCCTTCTGAGCAAGGAATTCCAGAGCATGTGGTGCTGGAAAGGTCAAACTCATTTGCAGGGAGTTGTGTTTAACTGTGCGATGCAGAAGTGAGCTTCATTACTTGTAATTAATCCTCACGGTTCCTGAATGTCAGTTTACAGACACAGTCATGAAGGTAGTCCATGGAAGATAATTAATATTTGTTATTCCTGACTTTGAAAAGGCTCTGGATAGCAGTGTTTATAAGTCCTTCCTACTGGGAGAACCTATGAGGAAATTCCCTGATTAAATCATCAGTGCTGCTGTCTCTGCCTTAAACTGTTGTTTTACAGTAATTACTGACCTTTCACAACAGAAGGGCATGGGGTGATACAGTGGAAGACAGACACTGGCAGATTTTCACAGTTTCAGAGAAAATGTCCTTCGGGGAAAGGTTAATGCAGTTATCGGGCAGGTTAATGCTCTGGTGTTCCCTGAGGGCTGTTCATTGATATGGGTATGGGGGGGTTCCTTTATAGTATTTTTATCTCCAAACTATTAGGCTGCTCAAAGAGAGTGAATGAAATCTAAAAATACATGTTTTATTAACAGCAGAAATTTCTCTTAGAAAATATAGGTCAAATTCTTCACAGTAGTCAGTGTGAAGCTAGAACAGCTAGTTGTAGCTGAAAGTAGAAAATATTCTCAATTCTGTGAATTGCACCTTGGGTTCAGATGAGATTTTGGCTCCCTATTTGCATAGCTGCCTCTGCATACAATCTTACCCTTCTTTTTCTGTATTGTGTCGTAGACTGAACTGAAAGATTAAAGAAGAGTGATTTCCTTGCTTTGTAGGTCCATTATCAAACTGAAAACATAATCTTATTTTGTGTTTTGATGTTGATGTGAAGCATTTTTCAATTTTATGTAAACTCTGCAGCTTAAAAATACAAAGACTGATTTTTGTGCAATTTTATGGTCTGCAAACAGAGAGATTATTTAGTACCTCATACAAAATTTGACACCCTATAGTCCAGCTCTTTCATTTCTTCCTTTTTGCTGTTTCTGTAGAAGAAACAAATATACAAAAGGCTTCTTCGCATGCTAGAGTTATTGGAAAATGTTTCTGGATTAATTTAGTTACTCACTGGTTTTTGGCCATCTTAAGATGAAGAGTTTTCTGGTTTGAATCACAACTTTCTCTCATTAGAGTGACTCTAAATTACTGTGGAAATAAAGAAAAGCAATTAGTAAGTTTTGGAAAAATACTTCTGTTAGTGAAAGGGCTTTTTGAATATGAAATAGCCTATTTGATGTAATGCTGGTATTTTATACTGTACTGGTTTATGAACTAGGGTCAAACTTCTTGGCGATGAATTAGAAAACTTAACTGCCTGGATTTTAGTGCCATCTTTCTGGCAAGCGTTCAGTGATCCAGTGAAAAAATTTAATCTTTTTTCTACTTCACTGGTTTGGCCATCATAAGCAATGTTATTAATTATGGACTCTAAAGTAGCAGCTTTTTGTCTTTCGTGACCTAGTGCTCACATTGTCAGAAGTGCTGCATTTGCCACCTTCATGGTACTAATTAGTATGTCTGTAATGAGCCTCCACTCCAGTACTGTAATCCTCATCAGTCTACACACCTGACAGCAACTTGCATATCTCAATGGCAGGCACAAAGTCAGGGAGCTGAATTCTCTGCCATATGGAAGTTGGCTATGAAAATCCACTTCTCTCTAATTCTATCCCAAAGGTATTGGTGTTTGGAAATGCACGCTTTCTTTATGGATAATGGGTTACAAACATTGAGGAGTTTTTATGCAGAGGTTTTAAGAAGAAAGGAGTAATAGTTTTGAGCAAGAAAAGAAAGAAACGGATAGATGGGATAACAGCCTTAAAAGCTAGCGAATGGAAGGATTTGGTTTCCAAGGTTTTCTGTAAAGTTTGCTCTCAGAGTCATATGACAGCCATAAATGGCACAGGGTGCAGAGCTGTAATTTCTGCAGAGAAGTCATGTTTATCAGGAGTGGCTTGTTTGCCAAAGTGTCAATATACTTTGACACCTAAAAGCTGACAAACTAAAACATCATGTTGTCGCACAAGGGATATGGTTGAAAAAAGTGCACGGTGGAAGGTGGCGGAAAAGCAAAGGAGAGAGAAGAAAAAAGCTTTACCTGCAGTATACTGGGATACTTTCATCCAGTGGTAGCATTACGGTTTTGACAGTCCTCTGTACAGGATGGGCTGTCTTGCAATGAATGCAGCATCACCCAAGCAAGCTGGAGCAGGTGTGGGCTCAGCATTTGGGATTGAACAACAGTTGAACTTCTGGGGTCCCCCTGAGTGTTGACACATGCCACTGGCTCTCCAAGTGCTGTGATGATGTGGTGCTGTGTCCTCTGTGCCAGCAAGACTTATTTGGATCCACAGCGATGGCTGGTCTAGTCCCACTCACCATCATTCTCCCTTCTCCTGCCACCTCACAGAAATTTGCTTCCATTTAGTTTGGGGCAGTGATGTGAAATATGAAGTTCCCATCTGATTTATTTCTGTCTAAGGATTTAGAGGCATAGGACCTGAAGCTTGTTTTGGCTCTGGCTTGAACATTTTTATGTTTGTCCTGCCAGACTGCTGCTAGGCAGAGGGTCCAGATCTCCTTACCCTATGTATTGCTCTAGGTGTTTTTTTCTCCCTCTCCTTTCCTTCTCCTGCCACTGCTGGGGTTTGCCCAGCTGCAGGAGGGAGCAAAATCAAAGGGAAATTAATTATACTTCATCTTGGATTAATTTCCATATGGGTTAGTTCCCTGACACAGCTCACTGCATAGCATCCAAATATTCATGCTTGCAGGAGCAGATGTGAGAGGAAAGAGCAGCTGCAGGTGGCGAAGAAGGCCAGAGCATCCTCTCCAGCAGCAATGCTGGTTTTCACTGGGGCTTTGTGCTCCTCTGTCACAGTATGTTAGACAGAACCGTCCCAGGAGGTGGGCTTGTCACTAGGATGTGGCACCGAGGACTGGGACGGCCAAGGCACAGAGGTTGCAACAACCCACAGAAGGCTGGCACTGTCGTAGACCACCTCACCAAGGATTGCCATGATCACCTTCCTTCCCAATTTTCACAGATTTCTGGTTTTTTGGGTCATGGAAGGTATAGATAAATTATTACTCTCAAGGCTTTTTAAAAAGAGCTGCATTTGGGAGAAACTTCTCTTAATAAGGTCCTGTCACTTTTCAAATTCTTTTTAGAATTTTCCAAATCCACAATGAAAAGAAAATCTGTGATTTCCCCTAATAATAACTTCTATATGTACTTAATACTAGGTTATTATTCATGGTTTTATGTTCTTATACTGTGCGAATTACACTTTACTGTGTGTCACCTTTTATAAGAAATTCTGCTTTTTCCTTACATTTTTTTGTGAAATAATGCACTGTAGTTCTTGAGTTTTATAATTCCCTGGGGACTTTTTGAGTATTTAAAAGATGAACTTGCTGTCAGCCTTCATACATCTGTCTTTTTATTTGAAGACACTATTGGCACCTTAATGTCTAAGCTCAGGTAGAGGAATGCATTCATACAAATTTCATACAAAGCTTATGTTAATGTATATTGGATATGTAATAGTAATACGATTTCTTTAGGTAAATAATAGATTTATCACTTGCAAAGCACAGACTTTGGGGGAGTTTCATAAGGAACAGCAATAATATCGAGTTCTTGGGATTAGCTTGCTCTTTTTGTTCCTGTCAAAAGTGCAGGGTGTTTTGTTTCAGCACCAGGGATGCGATGTGCACAGGTGCTGTGCCTGCTGTGTGTGCTGGACCCAGCGCTCTGAGATGTGGGGTCTGCTCCAGAGCACTCTTCAGTTTTGACTGGTTGCCAGCCCTGGCCCTGGTGAATGGTCACCCTGGGGCACTGGGGGACAGCAGAGGGCTCGCTGAGGTCCCAGTGCCCACTGACCTGAGGATGGATTTACACAGTGGCTGGTGGGGCAGGGAGCTGGGATGAGCTTGTGTAGCACCTCAGTGGGCAGGGCTAGAGTGGAAGGAGGACCCCCAGGAGAAGGGATCACGTTGGCCACCTCCCGGTTGCTTCTAATGGATGGTGTCTCTTTGCAAGTCCTCCTGCAATCTGTGTGTGTGGTATCTCCTCATGGGTTTGTATATATACATAGCTTAAGGCCATACTTAAGAGAGTTTCATTTCAAGGAAACTCTCTAACTTATTATTTCCTGGCCAGCAGTTCGTTAATGCCAAGTGCATGCAGGGGAATGCAGAGGGCTCTTGACCTGCCTGCTGCCTGGCAGCGAAGTCAAGCGAGCATGAAATCATTAACACAAGACTGCATTTGTTTGGAATTGCAATAGAACAGAACCCTCTTGCAGTGACCATAATGTTAATGGACGTAAAGAGGTTGCAAACGCTCAGTGGAGTGGCAGTTTTGGGTACATGCTATGCCCCATGCAGGCAGGGCTTGTCCCTCAGACCAGGGCAATTGGTATCAGAGGATTTTATTGAAGAATCTCCTTTCCACCCACATCCACCCTGGCAGTTTTTCACTAGGTCTGGCAGCTCTTTGCTGCTTTTATTCACAGATGAATTTGAAACCGACTTTTTGCTAAGAATCCACTTTTTTATGCAATTAAAAATAATGTCATTAAAATAAAAAGCCTTCATCATGTTTTCTGTTGGTACTTGCTCTGGGAGAAGCCTTGTTTAAAGCAAATCCTACAGAGAGTTTTGCAAAGGTCTGAAGAATGAAAAGTACTTAGTGAATGTTTTCCTCATTTAAAAAAATTCTGTTGGCTTGGTATAACTCTATGACTTGGCGTGAAAACCCTGAATTTATTTGGCTCTGTTGGTCTTGGCTGCGGCATGCATCTTCTGCTAGTCTTGGAGAGTTAATGAATTAAGTGCCGTTGCTTATTAAAGCAGCTGCACAGTGCTGACATTGCAGGGAGCCCTGCAGCCGTGGTGCTGGCCTCGGGAGGCAGTGGGGCAGGGGCAGCTGGTGCTGGGGTTGCAGGGGCTGGTGTGGACCAAGGGGAAGCTGTACCAAGGCCAGTCAGGACCATTCCCCAGCATCCATCTCTTTTTCACCACCACCACCACCACCACCACTGCCTCCTTTTTCATCATTATTCCTCTGGTTTTCATCCTATTCTGCTCCATAGCTTACCTTGCATCTGTAAAAGGGGGTTGTGTGTGCCCAAAAGTGTGCATGCTTTTTTCCCAAAGATGCATCTCTCTACCAATCCTGCCTGTCCCATATCCTTAGATGGCCGTGATTACAACAGAAGTGTTACTACTCAGAAAGATAATAAGCACTTAATCTACCTGCAAGTCTTGTGTTACAACTGATGAGGTTTTGCAGGAGCAGCAGCTGAGGGCTGCAGGACATCCCTCTCCATGCCTTGTTTATCTGTGCTGTACCCCTTCAAGGCCTTATTATATGGTACTTGCTTTTTCTTACGAACTTGATCTTTCAGCGGGATAGTTTAGTCAGCATCGTCTCTTCAGTGAAGCCTCGAAGAACTTTGTATGTCTATAGAAATGTCTTAGGTTTATTTTTAATTTTAATGTCAGTTGTTTTCACATTTAACAGATACGTGCCCCCCTGCATTGGTGCAGCCCCCCCCCCCTTTTTGTTGAGAACAGCAAAGCAAATGAGAAATTTTTTTACCTAGGAAAAAGTCTTGATATGTTAAATACAGCCTTATAGTCTGAATCTAGATTTTTTTCTAGATGTTTCTATGTCTTTTCCCCCAAGGTTAAAGCACACTTTTTGACTGGAAACCTCTTTCCTCTGTAACAACCTAAATGTTGTTAACAAATCGCCTCTGAGCTCTCTTGGGCAAAGAAGAATGTCTTTTGGTATTGTTTCATTTCCTCAATCACCAATAAATTTTGCGTCATTTTCCTGAATCCAATCCTTCTCTAATCTGTCAGGGTTTTCCCCCGATGGATGGGCAGCTGTTGGGACAGGGCACAGTACTTGCCTAAGGACTTCACTGCTGCCATACATCCTCATCCTTTAATCCTTAATCCTTGCCAGTACAACTGTGATTTTTCATAAGGCTGCAGGGGTTTACTGTAGTTCAGAAGAACCCTCCTTGTCAGGCAATTCAAGATGACTTAAATAATTGGCACATCCACAGTTGTATTTATCCCCCCTCCCTCAAATTTTGACTCTACTCCAGCTGTTAGCAAAAATTGATTGGTATTTTCTTTCAGATCATTTGTGAAGACACGAAGCAGTTTTGTAACCAGATCCCTGTAGGCCCTATTAAAAAAGCTGCTCTCACATGACGAAGCCCATTTATGATTAGAGGAGTTTCATTCATGTGTATGAACTCATTGTCATCCACTTTTGAATCGATTTGGCATCGGCTCCATTGATTTTGTGTAAGTGCTTTTAAAAACAGTCAGGGTTGCTAGTTATGCATGCGTCTGGGTGCTGTACAGAAGCCTGTCCTGGGATTGTAAATCACTTCTGCCCGTTGTTCTGTCAGAAAACAGCAGCAAGGCTGCTTGACTAGACCTGTTTCCTGTAAAACCATGTTGATAAGAGTTAATTAATTATGCGATCATATTTTCAGTAAGAGTATAACTTGGACTGCTGTGTTTAGAAAGTAATGTTTCATTTGTTTTACAAAATACATAGGATCCTGAGTCCAGCCTGCAGTTTATTATATATAGGAAATACAGTTTATTTGTTTCTCACAGACTTTCATCCATAAATTCAAGAGTGTATGGAATGATGAGCTGTGATTTACCAGCCGGGCCATTCCTGAATGTCTGCCTTTTATTTATTTCTCGATTCATGTCCTCCAAAAAAAAAAAAGTCATGATACATTATGGATTTTAAAAGGGCATTTGTGTGTGTTCGCTCCCCTTAGTTCTCTCTTCTGTCATCTCTCTACTTGAGAGCTTGACAGACTGTTTTAGCATTACTGATTGCAATAACACACCAACCAAAATTCATCCATGAAACAGAACTATAGTGCTGATTTCAAAAACTTTAACAAAAGACGTCCCATCTGGATCATTTAAAGCTCTCGTATGGTTTGTTTCAGAGTGTGAAAATTGAAACGCTTCATTCTGAGAACCCAGAAGTAAAATTGGGTTTGATGTATAGCAAGCTCAACAGTTGTTTTCCAACACGCTTGTTTTTTTCTGTTCTTCTTTTTTTTGGTTAGCATTATAATTCATAAACAATTCAGGATGCCATTCCATTCCCTACACTTTTTATTTTTGTTACCTTGTTTATGTTCTATTAAACCTTGAATGAGACCAAAATTTATGTGGTGATGATAACTCTGGATTTGGTACTACTCCAGACTATTTTATTTTATTGATTGAGACATTTATTATTTCCATTTCTTTGCTAGTTTTATGATTACCAAAGATATGTTCTGTTTAAAAAGCTATCAAAGTGCAGCGGTGTGGCACTTTCCATCCATTGATCTGGAAATACTTTCCTGACATTCCTCACGGTTGGAGGAGGCATTGTTTTCCTGATCCTAGCAAAAGTGAAAATTAGACACAGATAGGATAGATATGGGACTCAGCAGCAGAGGAAAGTGCTTCATTACCCTTGCTTCTACCTTACTTATCCAAGTCTGTGACCTAGCACAGGGGAGCTGGAGAGAGCAGACCTCTCCTGTGTCATTAGACAACCTGCATCACACTCATGTCACATAACTTTTTATATAATTTTTACCATAGCAAATATTTAAACAGTTGAAATTTCTGCACTTTATTCAGTCCAATGGCATGTATTTCAACCTGAAGGAGTAATTCCCTGGGCTAAAATAAATCAGGGATGTTGCTGCAGGCTGAAATGGTGTTTTGGTCATTGAGTGGTATGCTTTGTGACTTAGGTTGACAGTAAAACACAGCAAAAAGAACAGTTTTATATTTGAAACATTCAAGGCTTGTGTTCCTGGCATCTGAAAAACAGAGGACTTGACAAGGAAAGCTGTGGACACATTGAAATGGCAGCCACCCTTCTCTCTGTAAGTTTACATGGTCTGTTTTGGGAAAAGGACTGTGCAGTCATGAGCACACTGAAAGTGTCAGTCAGTGATGTTTAGCACAGAAGTCTCAGATGGCACAAATTCAGGTGACAGAAAATAACCTGAATATTGAAGCAATTAAATAGTTGTACATTTTTCTTAAACTTACAGTAGCAAAACACTCCACCAGTCTGGCACATCTCTGATTTAGTTTTCAGAGAGAAGGGAAATGGGAAGGTCACTTGGCAGTGCAAAACTACCTTAAAGCTAATGTTTCGTGTTCTATATGCTTGTAATGAGTGAATTTCCTTTGAAGCTCTGCTTAAGGCAGGAAGTTGGGCAGGATGTATTTGGGCAGCATGGCTTGTCCCAGAACTGATAAAGGTAAGCGACAGCAAGGCACCAGCATTTTCCTACAGTCAGTGCTGCTGAGACTCAGTCTCCGTGCAAATTTGCGCTGTCTCTCTCATTTCTTAATGCAACCCTGAAACAGGGGGAAGAGACCTGTGATGTGACAAATGTAGCTCTGGTATGAGTGGGAGCAGCACTCATTTCAGCAGTACAGAAGTATTTCTGCCAGCTCCACATCTTTCCCTGCTGAGCTTTACAGTTTTGTTTTGCTGTGCACGTGGCTTCATACTCTGTTGAAAAGCTTTTCTCCCTGCAGAAGCATCCTCCCTGCTGATGCTTGCTGGAAGCATTTTGTGGTACCTTAGGGACACCCTTGGTTTTCAGTATGGTGGTAATGCACAGATAGCATAGGAAGGTGGGAAAGAGTTTATCTGAGCATGCAGTGCTGACTCGTTTACTTGTCCAGTTTCCTCTTTGCTACTACAAAAGAGGTATGGTGACACTAGTTTCTAATTTTTTTGCTCTCATTCTAAAAGGAGAACATTAGGTAGATTTGTGTCAATATAAGATCCTCCTGAGCTTATCTCCTTTTTAAAATGTTAAGAGCACAGAAAAAATATAATTCCCTTAAAACAAATATATCTGGCCCATTAAGGCAGAATTTCAAGGTATTTTGTCTTGGACAATACTGAGAGAGGTGCGCTTGAAGAAGAGATGACTTGCAGTGCCATTTTCATTGCTGTCTGTCTTAGTGGACACCCTGAAGAGAAGATCTTTTTTGTCTTAAGGATAGTTGCGCCCACATAGTAACATGGTGAGTTCAGTGTTGTTCTGTTGTTTTCTGCAAATACAGCAACGTCATTAATACCATTCTTGATGAAAGAAGAAGCTGATATTACTCATTTATT
This sequence comes from Callaeas wilsoni, assembly GCA_013398955.1. NCBI lineage: Eukaryota > Metazoa > Chordata > Aves > Passeriformes > Callaeidae > Callaeas > Callaeas wilsoni. The sequence continues at coordinate 68,717 of VWPU01020006.1, forward strand.
CACAGATGATTCTCTTTTCCTCACCTCCCCTTCACCAGAAGTATATAAAGTACCACCTGGGTGTTTTTTAAATACAAACTTTCACGTGATTTAAAAAAGTGGGGTATTTCAAACTGATACTTTTTCATCTATGGATATCAATGAATAGATAGCACTGTGGCTTTTCCCTAGCAGCTGGCAGAGAAAAGAAATTGAGGGGAAGAAAGGTCAGCTATTAGAGAGAAATGCCTTGACCTCTATTCCAGACATCAGTGAAAAAATATGAGAAATAACCCCTAAACGGCCAAAACCACCTGTGGATAAGTGGTGGCTGTGGTAGTTAAGCTGTCATTCATGAAAACTGAAGCAAGGCAGAGAGATGGCTGTTTACTTTAAACATCTTAGGGAAGAGAGGATTTCCATGACAACACGGAGTTAAATGCTAGCACTGTATAATAACAAAAAAAAAGTCTCTTTCAAGACATCTTGCTGAATCTCCTGATGGAGTTCCTCTGTTACCTAAACAGTTTAAGTTTAGGATGTTGAACAGGGCATATATGAAAGGAGTTAGCAGAAAATCTTTGAACCTGTAGAAATGTGCTAGAGCATCAGTACCTTGCCTTTATGGTTAACTGCTAGTACAGAAAGATCAAGAATTTTTGCCAGTGATTTACTGTCTGATGTGGGCATTTCTGGCCCAAGATCTACCCCTCTGCAAATTGCATTAAGTGCTTCCTTTACAGAGATGTTGTGCAAGGGGTGATCAGGCATTGGAACAGGGAACAGATTGCCCAGGGAAGTGGTGGAATCACTGTCCCTAGAAGCATTCAAAAAGCATGGAGATGGCACTTGTGGCACTAGAGACATGGTTTTCTGCTGGGCCTGGCAGTGTGAGGTTAATGACTGGACTTTATGGCTCTTATAGGTATTTTCCAACCTCAATGACTGAATGATTCTCTGATTTGTGTCCCACACAAATCATAAACACTCTATGAAATGACCACTGTTTTAAAAAGTAAGAAATTCCCAGACATTTTTGTATCGTGGTTTTGAAGACATCACAGTCATGTTTTTTTTGGGAAATGATGCTGAGATAGGCAAGGGAGTCAAAATACACACAGTGCAAATTAGTTTGGTACATGCTGTCCGTCCTGTGTCATTCCAGCCATCAGCTGCATGGGAACAGTTCTTTTATAGGAAGAGTGACAATGGCCTGACCTGGGACATATAGTTTAATTTTCCTATGACAAATTTAATTAACAGGATGGGAAGTTTGGTGCATTTACATGTTTTCAAATACCGGTGAGAATAACGCAAGATATGGCTATTACTCATCAAGGCGAAAGTGTTTTCCTGCCAATGTTTTTGCATGCTGTTGTTGTCAGCCCCCAGAGTGAAGGAGTTTGGGGAAAGGTCTATATTAGACCTTGATGAATGTCTTTCATTCACATATCAGTTGTGGGACATGTAGTGAGACCTGGAGATTTTGGACTAATAGGTGTGTGGTCAAACTTCATCTATGTGCAGATTACCGTGTTCCTTCCCAGCTGTCCCAGGTTCTGTCTGTAGAAACCTTTACCCTGCAGTTGTTCTCCTGACATAACCACGGTTTCACCTTCACATCCGTGAAGATGGAGACTGTTAATCTGGGTCAAATATATAGGAGAGCTGGACATTTGTAACACATTTAACCACCATACCATTACAGTGTTTGGACAACTAGATAGTAAAAATGTTGTCAGTTGCCAATGTTTTTGTTTGCCAGTTGTTTTAGTCCCCTTTTCCTCAGGGAAAGATTTCCTGTAGAGTGAAGGGTGATTTTACTTTTGCAGGTGGTTGCAGGGCTGTAGAGCCACTTAACTCCCTTTTTGCCTGTCAGGTGGGTGCTGCACTTGACCCTGTCCTCTGCGCTCCTCTTCTCCTCTTTTTTTTTTTTTTTTGCACCTCCTCTTTCCTATTTGCTACTTTATTTTAATAGTCCTGTGTAACTCGCCAAGACCAGCCGCGTGACTGGAATACAAAGACAAATTAGAGCAGTGCTTTCAACTTTCTGCTCGTGAAGTTTGTCAGGTCTTGCTGAGATGGATAAGGCCATATTAACTCTCTTTAATGACATTTGCTAAATACTAATTTGCAAGACAGAAAGGTGCCCAAGGAAGAGCAGATATTCCTCTTTGTGGGGATTTTTTTGCCTTTGTGCTTTAACTTAAAAGGATTTTCAAAAACAACTTAAGGTCAACTACAAATCTTTATTTGTTCCCCAAAAGAATTGTAATATCCTTAAACACCACTTGAACTGTGGTCTGTGGATATATAGGTATATGGATATAAGATTTCTCCTTTAAAAAGTGTCATTAAAAAGAAGATATTTAGCATTTTTAAACTTGTGCTTTTAATAGAACCTAATTATTTTATGTGACATTTATTTGAATGTACTAAAAGCTTTGTATGTGTGCATTGCTTGTTTAGTAGGAAAAAAAAAGCAAGGAGACCTTGATATAAAATTCCAAACTGCGATTAATAGCACATTTATTCCTTCTTTAGTTCTCTGACAAAGAGCAATCAATTGTAAAAAAAATGGTTTAAATCAAGACAAAGAAATTCTTTCTTGCCCCAAAAGAAAGAAAAAAACCCATGCATCTTGTTCCAGTGTTTTCTCTTTCTCTGTGTCACATTTCATCTTCAAGCTCTGAAATAAAAGCAAATGAGATAAAAGCCTGGGTTAGAAAACCAAAGAGGAAGGGTGAACCCATTGCCTTTTTACTCAGTTGAAGATAATTATTCCACTAACCCGAGACGTGAAAGGCTCAATTCCCTTTACTGCCTGGGGGAACTTGAACCCATTTCCAGGAACAGTTCCTATAAATGTGAATGGGAGCAGCTGATCCCAGAACACCCTTTTTGCTTTGCCAATGGTGTTCCCACTTTGCACAGCTTACTTAAATATTCATTAAATGAGGAAAAAAGCGAGCTCTCTTCAGCAGAGGTGGATGTAGAGAGGTGCTCAGGGAGCCTGTGGTCCTTGGCTCACCAGCTGCTGCCAAACAGCCACCACTATTGCTTGGGGTCTGCAGCATCACCCAGACCCCAAAGCTGTCCCACTTTGGGGACAGGAGGCAATGCACTTCCTCGTGCCCACAGACTTCTCTATTTCATCCAAGAAAATCTGAGGTCTGTAACACAACCATATTTCTGTGAAGGGATGCTACAGGAGTGGTGGTCATGTGTTCACCCGTTTCCTGTCAAGAGGGGCAGCTGTGCTTCGGTGACGTGCAGCAGGCTCAGCAGATGGACGAGGCTGAGGTCTGTGCCCTGCGCAGGCTGGTGCTGCCTGGCCATAGGATCTTCAGCTGGGCAATGGAAGGTCCTGACCAAGTCCTGCTCAAAGGCACGAAATTGGCCATTGCTGCTGAGAAACCCAGCCCTTGTACAGAAAGTGCATTTCCTTCTCTGGCCTTTTCCCTTGGCATTTCAGGAACCTGTGTCTTTGCTGTCTTTGTTTTTATTAAATGTATCTGAACATCAAAGCATTCTGGAAACAGTGCTGTGAAAACTTGGGTGGGTTTTTTTGTCTTTTTACATAAGGCACCTTGAAACTTCATTTCTCAGTAAATTGCTGCATGTCCCAACCCTAATTAACTGGTTAGTATTGCAACAGTGGTCAAGGGCTTTAAAACACTCTCGGTAGGAAACATCTCTCCCAGCTTTATCAGCACATTATATCATCCAAGTCTAACCTTATCTTTGCACTGCTCTTAGTAACTTCCTCTCTGCTTTACCCATAAATACACAACCCTTTCCATCTACACAGTCCCTTTTACTTGGGGGTGGGGAAATAGTGAAAGATAGCATACTGTTACTTTGTAAGTCCTTTATGGGAATGAGACCTGCAAATCATTACTGCTGACTTCTCTTTGTGGATAGGTGGTCACTTCTGGCTCCAGGGACTGCAATTCTATGTGGTCACCTTGTCTCACAATATCATTATCATCCTCATCTCTGTCCATTTGCCTCCTGCTTTCCTTGACATATTTAATCTTGCTTCTTGCTCTGATTCTGTGGAGAGGAACTCAATGCCTCCATTGGAGTTCCAGATGTTACACCAGTAAAAATATTTTCTCATGTGTGTTCTATTCTGAGTACTTAACACAGGGAGTTATTTTTTAGCTTTGTATTTACACGCAATCTGTAATGCCTCTGGAAGTAACAATGGCTGCTAATGTCATTTATAGATAAAGTGAAAGTATTAACAAAGTTCATAGGCAGTTTTGCTAGTATAAATGATTTAAATTCATTATTTACATGCAAATATTATGGGATGTTTCTGTTTCTTATAATACTATCAGTATTATGTATACTTCCGGGTGCTCTGTCCTCTGATTTATCATCGCTGTCTTGGTGATGTTAAAAAAATAACTATTGCAAAGCATTTTGCAGAGGGAAAAAGGTATTGTTTACATATACAACTTCTTTCTCTTCCTTTGAAACCTATAGAATCAAAGACTTGGGACAGAAGCAAAAATCTAGTCTACTGCAATCCAAATTGTATAAAATGATGCCTTTAAAATAAGTTCCATACGGAATCAAGTCAGGTGAATGTAAGCTAAATGCACCAGCTCATAAGTAATTAGCAGTTCTTCTCTGTGAAGAAAAACATTTTTGTTTAATAGTCTCTCTGCTCTCGGTCAACTATATTTAAAATAAAATATATCAAAATCAGATTTAGGATCTTCAGAAACTGAAGTCAATTTATTCAAGTCAATGGAGCCACCTACAGATTTGACCCTAAATATCTGATAAGATATACCGCCCAAATTTTCACAAGCATGTATATTAGAAATGTGTGTGCAGTGCAAAAGGTGTTTTGTAATAAAATTTATTTACTGGTACAGTGGATTTTTAGAAGTGCAACCTTCAAAGAGGTAACACCTACTCCTAAGCTTTGTCACCCCCATACTGCTCACTTCTCAAAGCCTGGCTCTTGCACAGCCAAAGACCTTTGTATGCAGTACTTGGCTTGACAGTGAAGGGTGGCACTGAGACAAACCCACACCTGTCACACCTGAAGGAATTTCACTCACTAAGAAATGAGGTAAGCTCTACTGCCTTTTCCAATACTTGGCTGCAGGTAGGACACTCTTAAAAAAAAACAGACAAAAAAACCCAACAACAACAACCAAAAAAAAAAAAACCCACCAAAAAAAAAACCCAAAAACCAACCCAGACATTAATGTTCTAACAGCTTTGTGGAGTGTGGAGATTGCCATAATAATTCACTCTGGAGGTTAAAAATCTGGGGATAGCCATGGAGAGGTAGGTGTAGATTTAAAAAGCCTTAGCTGCTTTTTGCAATTACAGATGTGAACAAATGCCCTCTGAATGGCTGCTGCTCATTCTCATGAGGAGTATGGGGATCTATGGAGACTCCTGGTTATCAGCAGATGAAATCAGAGCTAAACCTACCCACCAGCCTACCCGGACTGATGTCCTGCCCTTCATCTCTTCAGACTGGCTCCTCTATCCTGTGCCAGAGGCAGTTTGAGCACTTCAGAGCTTTGATGACTCCTAAACACATAGTCAATACACTAACTGTGCTCAGCCACCAGCACTATGTTTTCATTAGAAAGAGCTTTCTTAGCCAAAAGTGTGATGCTTTGACAGCGCATCACCTAATCAATTTCTCATTTTTCAAAGTAAAGCATGCAGGCTATGTTCTTAGTTGCTTCCCACTTTGTATAAATACTGACAGTTGTCAAAAAAAGAAAAATAGAAAGATATAAAATGCTAATGCCTTGATTAGCATTTTTCACTGACCTGTCTCTAGTGACATGAACAGCAGAGGAGCTGAGGAGTGGACATCAGGGCTCAATGTGCTCAGCTCCTGGAGCACCTCCTCTCCATTGTGCTTGAATTCTTTCCACTGAGCCCAAACAGGGTTTTGCTCTTTAGTACAGTTTAGGCTTCTGTCCAATTGGTCCAGATTGGAAGATTTCAGTCCAGATGGTTATGATAGATATGTACCCTCTCTTTTAATCTCAACTAAAGAAGTTTTGACAAAGGCCTGTGAATTAAGTGGGCTATGAGTAGCAATGACTGCGTGAATTTCACATTTTTGCCTAGTCCATCTGCCAGGCTGAAAAGAGGGAAGGCAAGCAGGCCGTTTCAGTATAAATTAGTGTGCCTGAATTGCACAAATCCAATTAGTTAACAGGCAGGACATTTCTCTGCTATTACTGCTATTTAAACAAAAATTCTCTTTGGCAAAATGCACATTGAGTAGTAAATCTTTCCTTTTCAGGCTTGCCGTCCATTTGGTACCTTTGTCCCACATTTACATGGAAATTTTACTCCCCTTGAACACAAAGCTTTTCCTCTCAGCATGCAAGCTGCATTAATTGTCAGTAATGTGGGCAGAAATATATTCCATAGCATTATATCATCAAAACTGAATGGGATTAATAGCCTGTCCTGTTGTTATAAGGAGTTTGGCACCGTGTGTTTTATCTGTCAGCGAGATGACTATTTATATTGTTTTGGGGTAACTGGCATAATAGCCTTTAGTATAATTGCTTATTTGAATGTGCACAATTAAAACTATTTTCTGGGGGGACTTTGTGCTTGAAACTCACTTGTGTAGATGCTTTTTTTGCCAGGAGGGAGAGGACAGCACAGTGTGCTTCATGCGACGCCTTAGCACAGCTCTGCCTGCTGAATGTGACCCTTTCTCAGTGACAGTTGCCTTTCATAATAACAGGTTGCCTTTCTTTTAACACTGCCCTGCCAGTCCTTCCTACTTCCTCATGAGGAGCTGGTTTGCAGCCCTCTGAAGTTGTTGAAGTTCCCATGGCTTTGAGTCATGCTGCAGGAGCCCAGATCCTTCCCTCCTTGCTGCCTCCTCTTAAGCACAAACATCCACAGTTCTTAGTCTCATCCCCTAAAAGATTTTGACACTTAGTTCCCAGAAGCACTACTATGGACCTTCACTTTTGTTCTTCTCATGTAATTTTATTTAACTTCTTTCATAGAACCGTAAGGGCTGATGGAAGTGTTTTCTTCAGACACGGTCTGTGCGTGGATACTCCTCCATGAAAGCATTTTGAATCTGAGCTTCAGCAGATGAATTCAACTTGCCTCTGCATGGTGGAGAAAAAAAAAATTAGTAATACATTCTGGTATTTATGCATATTTAAAAACATTAGTTCAAATGGGTATTAATAATAAGCTAAAAGTACGTCATTAGGAGAATGAAAACGGGGAAGCAATTTACATTCTGTATTCAGCAGTAGCATTGCAGCTGAAATGCCAAAGACATTTCATGTTGGAGGTCCATTTTCACAGTTTATGAAAACTAAGGTCACACTAATAAAGAATGAAGTTGGATATGCTGTAAATATGGTAAGTTTATTGCAAGTCTTCAAAAATTCATGTGTGCCCCAGTGTCCATACTGAAGCTTATTTGCTGTAATAAGTTTTTCAAATTAATTTGACTGCTTAAAGTTTCTTAATTCCCTCCTATCAAATGCTTTAAGAAAGTAACAACTTAAAAATATCTGCATTCAAAAAACCGTATTTTGTCAGTCCTTTAGATGAACTGTTGGTTTTGAATTGTTGAATCTCCTAGTTTGACAAAATGTTAAGATTATCTAATGCAGATTATTTTGAGTTTGAAAGGGAAAAATATTGATTCTTTGTTGTCTCCTCTTTCAGTCATGCACAAAACCCACAGAAATACGAGTATTAAATAGTCTTTCAAGCTGTCACCCATAAATATAGAGATTTTTAAAATTAAATTGGAGATCAATAAGAAACTTAATTTTAAGAACATTTCTTGACCATGTCAAACTGTTTGAGTTTGTTTATATCTTAATGGACCTTAATGGAGACATTTTAAAAACAAGAATAACTTGCTGAAGTAGTTGGTTATTTTTAACACACACATGCACTGATTGCAATTGGTTTTTATTGCTATGGGAATAGCAGACAACAGTAACAACAACAAAAGATCAAGATTCAACATATTTTTCAAAAAAGAAGGTTGTTTTGAAAATAAAATTAGGAGACGGCAGAGTCTAACTATACATTTCCTGTAGAGCAGTTCTTCTTCAATTACTTAATGTAGTCTTGTTTCTCAGAATATTATTTATTGAGAGCACATGATTATCTACAGAATGTTTTTGAATTAAAGCTGATAAAAGTTTTCGAACATACAATTATTTGTTCTTGATACTGCATGCTGCTTTTGCATGTAGTTTCTAATAGTAAGGTACTCCTTGATATGTTTACAAATCCGTGCTTGGAAAAGCATGTATACTAAGGGGTAGGTTTTCAGAAGGATTTATGTACAAGCCAAGGTGTGTTCTTGGACCATGACATCTCTGCTCTCAGGAGAGCCATCTCCATTCACATAAATACTGCCAGACATGCAGGTTTCTGCAAGCGTCAAGCCAGGTGAGGCAGTGCTGGGTCAGTGGCTTGGGGATGCTCAGCTTTACAGACCAGTGGCAACATCTGCATGAGCCAAACGCCTTCAGTTTAGACAGTGCTTGCTCCCTCTGTGCCCTGTCCCCCAAACCTGAGGGGGCCTTTAGGAGCAGACTGGCCATGTCCACAACACACAGCCCTCAGCCTTAAATCTCCTGTGAGCCCCAAATAGTTGGTGGAGGTCCTGAGGCACAATTATTATTTGTTGTGAATCTTTTTAGTTCCAGGGTTCTGGAAGCATCAGCGTGATGCTTTGGTAACATGGAGGACCTGTGTTCAGTACCTTGGGACCGTGGGAGGAAAGTACATGCAGCTCCCACATGAGAACACCACGATGATGTGCTGATATGATGTTAAAGGGGGGATGCTGTAAGGAAGACAGACAAATGTGGGATAGTCTTCACCATGTCAGCCTTAGAGGATGGAGCAACATATCCCAGGAGCATGTCCAGAGACTGTCTCGAGGAGGCCTAAACAGCAGGCAGCAAAGGGGAGTGAGCCATCAAGAGCCAGCACTTGGCCTCACTCCCTGGCCAGATTTTCTTTAAAAGTGTAGTCAGGCAGTTCTGAACGACAACAAAGCAAATGTACAGAAGTTCTACTCTACAAAGAGGGAAGCAGGAGAGTGCAAGGAAGAGAGGATGTTTGACATCTGCATGTTCAGATAGTAGAAAGGCTCGAGTAAATGTGCGACAGGTTAAATTAATTTAGGTTTCTTCTATCAACACAGCTGGTCAAAATTGCTGAGCTAATGAGGCTTGTTCTTTTACTTTTATCTCTGGTCAAAGTGACCTCAAATGTAAAACATCACATGGCTGACAGTTGGGTATCACTTTAATGTAGTGTTGCAAGGTGAATGTGTGCACTTAATGAAAAAGGCGGGAAAAGTGCCTACAGGATGATTTTTATGAAAACAATGGAATTTATGAGGAAAACATCTGCTGTCACAAGAGAATGAAGACAGAAAAACTTGAAAACTGGAGCCAGTTGCTCCAAAGCTGTCCTGCAGTGTTGCAGAGCAGTGGTAATTTGGGTGCTTCATGTTCCCAGCCCCTTGGTGAGCTGTATTCCTGGCAGGGCTGTATTTCCCAAGAGGTAGCACAACTCTTATGATATGCAGTATTATACTTCTTTTAAGGACAGGACTTCTTTTAAGTTCCAGGTGATAGTGATGGTGTGAGGTGTGTTTTGGTGCTCTCAATCCGCAAAGTCTAGTCAATTCACAAGTTTTAACACTTTTAAGCACCCGAGATGTAGAGTCTCATAGCACAACTGCCTAACAAGGCTTGGCCCCAGTCTACCCTGGGACTTCATGCCAGCATAACTTTGTTGAGCTGAGCCATGATAAGGTACAATTTGTAGCTGGCAGGGCTTTGCCTGCCAGAGCTCCTGGAGAGGGCACAGCTCCACTGCCAAACCTGCTGTTGGAGGAAGCTTGCCTGGCACTAAAGCAGCTTGGCCCCAGTGCTGAACGTGTCTGGGGGAGAAGGTTGTTAGTTTGGGAGAACGGTGCATTCTACACCCAGCTTTCCGCCCAGCACTGCAGAGAGCATGATCTGTCATATTTAATTTATCACATCAAATCACAGGCTGTTCTGGCCTCCTTGATCATACTCCCTTTCAAGGCAGCTGTACTAGACATCACCAGCACCAGCTAGTGCAACACCCAAAGATACTTGAGGTGGAGGCAGGAACGTTAAAAACAACAACTTGGTTCTTGTAATTTGCAGTCTTATCATGCTTTTTTTGCTCAGCAGTGTCCCTGACAGGTCCCATACACTGTGTACAGCTGGCCATTTTGGTTCTATGCCAAATGAGAATTTCCTGGTGTTAAAAGAATTCTCAGTTGTCTACTTTCTGGGCTTCCAGAATAGTACAAATCATGTTTAACTTGGCTGTACAGATAACACTGAATACCTTGAAACAAACACATAAATTAGAAAGTGAAAACTGGGTCTTATTGTCCACAAAATACAAAATTTCAATTCAAATTACTCTATTATTGAGTCATATTGCAAGGATGATCGCTATTTCTGAATGGGGTGCTAATATATATTTTTTCCTCAGGCGGAAAATGGTCATGCTTCCCGATCTAATTCCCTCAGTGGGAGAGCAGAAACAGGCGAGAATCTCTTCTCCTGCATCACTGTAAATCTGGGCAAACTTCATTTGCTGGAGCAGAATTAATCCACTCTGTATTTACTCAATCCCAGTCATGGTCCAGCCTCTTATCTACAATAAAGGTTACTATGTAATAGCTTGTGGAGAAGTAGAATAGAGGAACAGAGCTTGACAAACAAAACCTCAAATCAGAAAAGTCTTTGCTTATGCCCTTCTAAAACCTTCTCGGCACCTCTGCTTGGAAAAAAAAAAAAGGTAAACAGGTTTGCACGCGCAGTTTTCCAATTACAGCAGTCCAGAGGCACTTCAACACTGGATTTTGCTCCTCTGTTATAGTTTGGCAGCATCTCTAAGCAAAGGTGCCTGTTCCTAAACAGATACAGCTGCACTGCCAACTACAGGGCTTGTGGCTTGGCAAGTCCCATTCTGGCTGCCGGCTGCCCTAATGAAACTAATTGAAGGTTCATTTGCAACGTTAGAAGTCCTGTGATGAGAGAAGTTTTGCCTTTGAATGTTGACTTTTAGGTAGGAAACTGCAACAGGCTGAACTTAGATGGCTCTTAGGCATTATTAAGTGCTTTTTGGTTGACTGTACTGTGTCATCCCTACTGTCATGTCCTTTATGCAGGATGCTGTATGTCCCCCTTGCACTGGAAGATGTCCCATCTTAACAAAGAATGTGCCACTGGCAGCCTTGCCAGTGTGGGCTCTTGGTCACAGACTATATCATACAGGACTCTGTGTTACACCTGCTGACAGGCCATGAAACAACAGCAGCAAGCCCAGGCATGCCTGAATTTAAATATTTTGGATACAAAATCAAAAGGCATTTATGGTTTCCTTGATGTTTGAAAGGCAAGTGTCAGCCCAACTGTGCCTCAACCCTGCTCCTTTTTAAGCGATTCACAAAGTGCTTTGTGATCTGTGTCGGAGCACCTGGACCCATGCCAACGAGGTGCTTTCAGGGGTATTCTGTAATCCATCCAACCACCTGACAAAAGTGATTAAATATTGTATGTCCTGTCATTACAGATCAGCAAGGGGAAAGCAGAACATTCTTCTCCCAGCACCCAGTGTTGCATCAAACTTTTCTTTAGGATTGCCTTGCAGTCAGACTGGCATGTTCTTCTGAATGAAATAGAAGTTGAGTACTGGGAGGCCCTGCTGTGCACCTTGGCCATGTCTAGAATGGCCAGCAAACTCTTTAATTTTCCCAGTCTGAAATCCTGTACCTAGAAAAGTACTACCAATCACTGAAACATCTTACTACAAATAGAGTCACAGGAATGATGCTAAGGGAGAATTCATGGAGAAAGGCAACAATGTCCAGACCCACCTGTTAGAAGGTAGAAACAACATGCCATAGTCAGATGGATGAGATTAGAAAGACCTGACTTTTCACCTTCTTTTTAAGGCCTTCATTCCTTAATCCATCTCTCTAGATTTCCTTCAATTGGCATCCCAGACTGCTCACTGATAGATATCAAAACTCTTCAGTGTAGTCTGGAGTCCTGAAGGTCCCCATCAGCACTGGTTTGTGTGACCTGCCTGTAGTGACCACAGCTGGATGGTACAGACGGGTGGGTCCTGAGACCTGCCACTGGTGTAACAGCGTGGTTAAAGGAGACAGCATATGCAGCTGCTGTGGGAAAATGGTTAAAGGGATTGGCAAATCATATAGGATTATCATAATCAGGAGGTGTGTGTTGATTCATACTTTCTCTCCCACTCCCCATGATCAACATGCTGTTCCTCTTCAGATGTCTTTTCAGTGTCTCCTGCTGCAGCTCTTCCACATCTTTCCAAGTATTATATTCTCCTGGCCTTAACTAGGAGCCTTGATCTCCCAGGGTCCTGTGTAGGTCCTGTCTCGACGATGTAATGCTGGACTTTAGCACAGTCAGTATCAGGTTTTCTAGAACACTGAACAGTTCTGTAAGAACCAGTCTGGAAAATTGCTGACAGGAGATTATGTTTAGGACCCTTCCCTCAGATGTGAGAGACTGATACTCAAATGCCTGGGCTGAATTAGTCAGAGCAGGCAACTATACCTGGCTGTTCCTGTTCTGATTTAACACCCTGAGTTGCTGTGGAAAACACCAAACCTCTCAGTTTTGCTTTAAAACAGGATAGGGGGGAAGGTAGATGCTGCCTACCTTCCTAAAGAGTCAGAGTTTTCCCAACAGCACTCTGCTGATCTTACTGCAGGCAAGGGTGGGAGCATTTGCTTCCAAGTTGGCTCCAGCACTCAGATCCCTGAAGATTTTAAACATCCCTAACTATGTGTAAACAAAATTTGCCTAAACATAATCCATCCCTCATCATTCTGACTTCATCTACACATGCAGCTTCAGCAGTGTGACTTTTCTCTTGGCTATGACAGCAAAAATGTTACCTGTGTCCTAGGACAGACAAATGTTTTGAAATGTGTTAATCAGCATGGAGTAGTTGAGACATCTGCAGTGATTTTTCCCCTGTGTTTGTGTGTGTGTGTGTGCACAGTACATTAAAGATCATGAAAATAAACAAATTGAGAAAGGATCTAGAGGCATCACGCAGTAGGTGACCATGTACATGAGCTGCAAAATTTCTCACACCAAGCTCATGACATAGATTTCCTTGCTGCAGTCCTTTCTCCCAATACATTTTCAGTGCTAAGTGGATAATGTTTTCAGGGGCATTTTTTCATCATAAACCAATATGCATTTAGTTTCAGGCCACCTTATGTTTTCACAAGATACTGTTTTTCTTCTCAGAAGTCTATTTGATAGTGAATTTGAATAAGGATGTTTTAATAGTACATGAAGCATATGGGTGGCTTTGCTTGCTGTGTTTTAGAAGAAGCTGAACCTTCAATTTAATGGACAATGCTGCGCTTCAACAGACCATTATATTAGTCCACTATTCCTAACATAGCAGTCATATCGAAATTGTATTGCTACATTATACAAGTATGGTTAATTAAACCCAGTTATCAGCCCAAGTTCATACAATAGCTGTGTGTGGGTAAAGGAGAAGCAATGAGTTAGAAAAAAAGTATATGATCTAGAGAAAAATAAAGCGAAAAAGAGAGGGAAGGAATGGGCACAGTGGAAGAGAGAGCATGGATGGCAGGAGAGCCAATTGGATGGTGCCTGCCAGTGCTGCAGCCTGACCTGTGCTCTCTGCCCTGCAGCCATGCTGAATAATTAGGGAGTCTGTTAATTTTTTGTATCATTATTACAGTAAAAGACATACCTTACCACATGGAACTGAAGAGGGATAGTACAAATGAAGCGTAACTGACAGTTTTTACGATAGATGTTCATCAAAGGTTTACTTAATGTCTCTGAAGTGCAAAGCATAATAAGGCTGTGGGTTTAATGTGTCTGGAGTCAAAAATATGTATATCCTCTGCACTATCCTTCTTTCCTGCTCCAGCTGGCTTTTAATGCACTGTTGAAAACAATCAAGTATAAATAGTAGTGCTTGAAAGAAAAGTTGAAATTCAGACTGCGACTGTGTGGGACTACAAAAATTACTTGTTGGGTCTTTGATCATATTCCAGGGAGGCATGAGAAACCACAGCAGTAGTGCCTCTTCCTGTTGAGCAGGGCACCCTCAAACACAAGAAGGGCAAAGCAATGTGGGAATCCTTTGCAGACCTTTGCAGAAATCAGGGTCCCAGTATGTTGCCTGATGTGGAGTAGCCTGCTGTCGATCAGCACACTGTTATCATTTGAGTTTTCTTTTTATTTGACTCATTTAAGTCTAGTACCTGAACTTCAGGGAATAGTTGGCACTTTTAAGCGGTGGTTTAAAAAAGCCACTTTCCTTTGTACTCTTTTTATTGGTGCCTGTTGACCATAAACCTAAAAGGGAGAGTTCAGTCTGCCACCAGTCTGTTCTTTAATACCTCATTCATAGCATGACATATTCGTACTGAAAATGAATCCAGAGAAATCCCAAAGGCACAGCTGATCTTTTGGGGGGCAGAAAAAAAAGGCTTTAGTATACTGAACTGTTTCATGAAAGGACTAACATTGAATGAATCATAAAACCGAGTGAGTGTAGCTGTGATGCCAGAAGTTAGCATTAAAGTGCATTTATTCATGGCAGGCACTGCCAGTTTATACTCAGCTGTATGTTGGTGGGCTTTCATTTACTGCAAAAGGCTTGTCTTTGTTTACATGGCATTAATCCTTGAGCTTATGTCTTTGGACTATCAGTTTAATGTAAGTTTAACTAATAGACTGAGGAAGTGACTTTACAAATGAACGTGTTGCTGCATGATCTGTCTAGTTTGCTGGAGTGGGTGCTGGCCATTGTGTGGGGTGCCCATGAGCTGTGGACCTGCCGGGAGGAGGCTGTGGAAGCAGGAGCCATCATGTCTAGCATGGCTTGGTCCTGGGCCATGCTGCTTCATATCCTCTCTGGGGCTGGGTCTCCTTGTCCCAGCAGCCTGGACTGAGGTACCTCTTGGTTGTATGGGTGTGGCAAAAAAAAAAAATTGGGAAGAAACTCATTTTTAGGGAAGGACACTGTATTTTGGGACCTGTTTGCCTCAAGGGCAGACCATAGGATGGACAATTTTCAATGCCTGCTCTTAGGTTTTAGGCAATAGGGCAAATATGGGCAGTTAAAACTTTAATGGGTAGCAGAGACCTGTGTAAGACATGGCTAAGCATGTTGGGGAGACCCTCATGGGGTAATTTCACCTGTTACCAGAAATATTGCAGTCTTTGATTAGCTGGGTTTTGGTTTTTTCATTAATTACCTTCCAAAGTAGGACACATGCACATACTTTTTCTCATGGGCTTATGTATTTCTCTTTTAGAAAAAGATTTTTCTGATTTTTAGTTATTTTTAAAATGTGAATATGGGACTACTTTCTTTTTCTTGTTCATGAAGTGCTCACCGCTAAATTGTTGGTGATATTAACCACTGACAGATTCTTCTTTTTGTTCATAATGGAAAATCTTTTTACTAGGCAAAGTTTCAGAAATTCACTAGCAAATTTACTTGTCACAAAGGCTTCCAGAGAAGTTAAGAAATGTCACACACAGGACACATCAAAATACATTAAAAAAAAGTAAGGTTCTTCCACAATAATGTTATCAACCTTTATAAAACATGTACTGCATCCTGGGTTATTCAACACATGTCTATATTTTGTCAAAGTAGGTACAATTTAAGCAATTTTTGTGATAAGTTCTCTCTGCTTTTCTTAATTCCACTGACACAACAATAACCTCAGATGTAAATATCCTGAATTCTGAGATAAGTGCCTTATAGATACAGCCTATAGCAACATGTTTCACACCCAGATCTCAGCTTACCTGACAGTGACATTGTTCAAGTTCACATTTGAATTTAATTTTCATTGATTGGGACACTCTCAAATTAATTTTTTACACTATTTAGATCAGAGTAACATTTTTTTTTCTACTCTTCGGCTTCACTTCCCCTCTTCTCCTCACCTCTCCTCCCCTCAACCCTGCCCCCCTCCCCCCATTTATTTATTTTATTTTCCCTCTGGATCAAAAATTCAAAAGCACAGTTGATTTTAGTGTATTTCTTTATATACATGTCCAGCATGCTTTTTGACTAGGCTATACGGATTGGCGAACTGCTTGAAATCAAGCAGTCAGCAGTTCTGTCTTGCTCCTCACAAGTCCTGAAGTTGTTTTTATTCCCTCAGTGAAAATGGCTATGTCAGCAGAGGGTACAAAAGGAATCAAATTATACTTCATCTTATTAGAAAACCACCTGGAAGCCAGTAGAGACATCCCACTCCTCTTTTCCTTCCAGGTCTTTGATCCACTTGAAAAGCCTCATCCACTGTCAGGAGGGCTTACCTCGCTGCATACTCAGCACTACAAGAAAGTATATTTAAATTGAAGGTTAGGATTGAAAATGCCCAACAGAGTTTTCCCCACATTTTACCTTCTTCCCAATGCTTGATTTGGTTCTTCTAGGCACAGTCCTAGTATTGCCAACTCCAAATATTGTGAATCCAAGAGGCAGCCTTCTTTTCCCTTCCTCCTCTCTAGAAAAACCTACAAGATTTACTTAAATCACAGGCGTCAGCAAGCAACTAATGTTATTCCATCACTGGATCTCAAAAAAATCTCCTCTTTTGGGAGGGCTGGTACCACTGCTATGTCTAACAGGCCATATTGCTTGTGGGACTTAGGGGCTTGGACTCCTTCTGGAGCAAGTCCAGAGGAGGGCCATAAAGATCACTAGAGGCCATTAAAGAACATCTCTCCTATGAGAACAGGCTGAGAGAGCTGGGGTTGTTCAGCCTGGAGAAGATTCCAGGGAGACCTCATTGAGGCTTTTTAGTACCAAAAGGAGGCCTAGAGAAGAGCTCGAGAGGGACTTTTTGCGAGGGCCTGTAGTGATAGGAGTGGCTTTAAACCAAAAGAGGGTAGATTTATATTAGATATTAGGAAGAAATTCTTTAATGCGAAGGTGGTGAGGCACTGGAAAAGGTTGCTCAGAAAAGCTGTGGATGCCTCATCCCTGGAAGTGTTGAAGGCTGGGTCAGATGTGGCTTTGAGCTACCTGGGCTGGTGGCAGATGTCCCTGCCCATAGCATTGGAACTAGATGGTCTTTGAGATCCCTTCCAAACCCAAATAATTCTTTGATTCTGTGATCAACAGCCCATCCCTGACAGTTCATTAACTTCACCAGCAGACGGATTGCAAACAGCTCTTGACCCAATTCTTTTCCTTCCTGCTTAAGGCTCCTCACTCCTGGGGCAACTGGGAATGGTGGGAATGTTACACAGAGAGAGGAGGTTTATGGGTTTATTTACTGACCTTCGGGATGCACCCTGCTGTGAAGAGTCTCTTGCTCACGTACACAGAGGCACATGCACGCACACGTGCACATTAAGGCTGCCGCACTGTGATCATACAGCCCCCTTTCAGAGCCCGTGCTCATCTCTTTAATATTTGATAGCTGTTTGGCAGTCAGCGGAGAGGAGCAGAGCTTTGTGTTATGTAACTCCTATTAGAAGTTCGGGGTTGATAAAGCATAAGTCGCATTTCTCATTATGAGAAATAAAGTGTGTTTCTCACTTCTTTGCATCCAAATGCCAGCCTTTGATGTCTGTACTTGGCCCTCACTGCAGCTAAAACCTCTTGTGGCATGTACTTCATAGCCATGTAAAACAGCAGTGGGTTCTTCGACCCGCTAGTTAAGGAGATGCCAAATGATGTCAAGTTGAGGCTGAAAGTGCTTTTCTGCTCTACAACCAAATAGCTGAGCTCTGGAAACTTATTACTGCCTTTTTAAGGATCTCCAAACCCAGTTGCAATGAGATTACTCCATTTCCTATTTCTTCTTCTGCCTTCCTTATAAACTTACACCTCCCTGTTTGCTTGCTCTTAGTGTAGTGCAACAGAGGGATTAAATGGAGTTCATCTTCCCTTTTTGCCTTGATGCTTTAGTGCATTTCAAAATGAAATAGGACTGTGATAAATTGCACCTTGAAAAAAACAGAAGCTTAGAAGGAGGTTTTAAGTTTTAGGAAAAAATTAAAGTGGCCAAAACAGCAGGCAAATAGAACACAATTTGAAAGCTTATAATTCCTTCCACTTCTGCGAATCTGAGATTCTCTCCTGGACCTGTCCCCCTTCTCATCTGTGTTCTTAAAGAAAATCTCTTGACAGCTATTATGCCCTGTGTTACTACAACACTATATTCAGTACTTTAAGCTTTACAGGGTAGGAGAAATGTCTAGTATGACCTTCAGTCTTGGGTATCCTTCTTTCTTTATCTTTTGGAATTACTTCCCCAAATAGTCTTTATTTAAGCTTTTTGTTTCATGTGGTGTTTAAGCCAGTCCTGTGATTTCACATATTTTTAAGTTGATAGATTGAACTGCAGGTGATAAAGGCTCTACTTTATTCTGTAAACCAAACTACCTTTATTAATCCCCCAGGCTTATCACAAGGCTCCAGACTTTCTTCTTCCTCCCTCCTAGAAGTCAGCCTCTTGTTTGAGAAGCAGCTAATTGATGGTGGAAAATGTCTGTCTCTCCCCTTGCTGGGTACAGCCCAGATGTGCTCAGGAGACAGTGGCTTCCAGGGAGGAGGGGCAGCTGCGTCTTCCTGCCCGTGCAGCATTCGGTGGTTTCTGTCATGTGGCCAGCTGTCCTGAGCGGACTGAACTGAGACCAAGCGATCATCTCCTAAAGGCCGCTGAGCACCAATTAGCTACACTAATGGCTTCTCGTGGTACTGCTGCAGACTGAAGTGGAACCCCTTATGGGTGTTGTGTCTGAGGATAGTGGATAAGTGAGGTAACCAGTTTCCAGGTTACCCAATTGAAAGATCTTGCTATATCAGCAAGTGATTGCTTTTTACGAACCTGCTCGGTGGAGCTTCTATTTGCCAAAACCCACTGTCTCTTAGCTCTATGAAGAAGACCGTGAAGACATATCATTTTGAGTAGCTACTACCAATATTGCAAATGGCATAACCTGGTGTGCATTAGGGAAGTTTACTTCCTTGTTTGGACTTGGGGAAGAAAGCAATTTTGGAAATTAGAAAGGCAATATTATTTTAAGGTACAACTGTATTAGATATGAGATGTGCCGAATTATATGTTTTAATAAGCATTGACTAATCAAAACTGAAATTATTTTTTTCATAAGAAAAACATTTCTACAGGTTCTGTTTTCAGGTGCAAAATTACAAATATCTTAAATGGTCTGATCTCTAGAGGTTTCTTATTGCCTAACCTTTGAAAATTGGCATTGAGATACCCTAAAACTGAGGCTTTTTAAAACCAGTTTTGACACATATGTGAATATGCATTAAAAAATAAAGCTATATTTTGATGGGGTAGGAATTGATATATCTCCCCTCCCCCTCGGCTATTCATTGCAAACCAAAACTATGTGTGACATAATTAATTTCTAGTTTCTACAGCTGAGAGATTCTTTTCACAACGGAAGGCCCATTTTTTCCCCAAGAATATAAGACAATACTGTGCTTTTAGAAGTGGTAATTTTTATGACTTAGAAACATACATACAGGTTGTTTTGAAGGTAGGGTCATACACAGTGGGTTATGATACATTAGTGTCACAAAGAATAAACCCATGCAATTTGTCATGGGATATAACTGAAACCATGTCTTTAGCAACATGAAAAAGGTGATTGGAAGTTTATGAGAAATCTTGCAAGATCAATCCAGAATTTTTGTAGTATCTGCCAAAACAGACCCGAAGTTCCTGTTGAATTGCATCTTGAGACCTCAAGGAATATAATACCAAACTAGTTATTAAAAGTACTAAAGTTTTTGAAATTGTAGTAGTCTATTTTGCATGATTTGCAGAATATGCCAGTATCAGGAATAAAAGCCACCATAAATTAGGTACATATTTTTATGTGGTGTCTAACATATTAGGCAGAATATGATTTGTCAGTAACATTGAATACCTCCAGCATCAAAAATTTAAGCTGAAGCTGGAGGATGAAAGTGGCCTGCATGTGCACTTTCTACACTGCTCTCATGAGAACAGGCGAGCCACCAAGTCAGGTGCAGCAACTCCTCTCCCCCTGAAGTCTGCGGGACCCTACTAAAGATTTTAAGATGAATGAATGGATATTTTAAGGGTAGTCTTGTGTATTCAAACTGACAAATGTATGCAACTGATGAATATGCGCTTGACTCAAGTCAAGTGGGCAGTAACACAAATGTCTCCAGCAGAATTTTGTAATCTCTGGGAGTGGGTGATGTTTGGGTATAGAAACCTGGAAGGAAACCCCGTCTGAGATACCATCCTCCCCTGAATAAGTAAAATTGAATATAAACATTCATAACATGTAACATGCAGTGGGTTGTAAAACAGATGAATGTCAGAAGACTAAATTTCTGGAAGAAGTAAGAAAAATACTGATGTGGCAAAAGGTTATTGAAAAGCAAGTGATTGTTAAAATAAGCCATGAAGAGACTGTCTTGGTCAGGTTTTTGTAGCTCTGACTGTCTGAGGAGGTAAGAAAGGAGGTATAAAAGTCTATAGCAAACATTTTTTTTAAAAAGTGAAAATTGTGTCTATTCCTTTCAATACTATCTAGGAGTCTAATAAAAGATATTATCTCTCAATACAAACCTTGTCTTTTGTGGCAAGATTTACATGCCTCTGTGACATGAAATCCATTAAGCAGATCTAATTAGACATCCATGCCAGAATGTCCTCTGAATTAATGAAATACATTGCAGTCAAAAGGAAATCTCAGAGGAGCACCTAAACGGGAATAATGCCCGCCAAGTTATCTTTGGTTACCTCCTTTTCCTCTGATAATGAAAATGTTCAGGCAGCCAGAATTAATAACATCATGAATGGCAAATAATGAGTCCCAGAATGCTGGAAGTAAAAAGAGAGTTGGACTTGTAGCCCTTTTACAAAGCAACTGAAGGGGTAAAACTGAGCATCTCAACCAAAATGATTGAAGCCTCACTCTGCCTGGTACATAAATATCATCCTTCTATTTTCATATAGCTTTATTTTTTTCCCAGTTTTTTAGTATTCAAGGTTATAGCATGCCAAATATAAATAATGTAGCAATTTAATCAGGAGTTGCATCTCATTTAAGGCATCTCATTTCTTCATTTGTGAGAGATGGATGGATAGATAGATAGATAGATAGATAGATAGCTTTTTATAGATGTTATCCTCCTACACCATATAGGAAATTAATGTGAAAGCAGTCAACAAAACCAGACACCACTTCCTCTTGAGATAATGAAAGGAGAGGCAGGCAGGAGAAAAAGCTTTCAGCACTAGAGAGTGGAGTATGGGTTAGACAGGTACACTGTTCACTGGGTAAAACTTGGCTGGATAGCCAAGCTCAGAGCACAGATGTGAATACAGTTGCATCCAGCTGGTGGCCAGGCACTAGTGGAGTTCCTCAGGGCTCAGTATTGGGGCCACTCTGGATTAATATCTTTATGAATGATTTGGATGAAGGGATCGAGTGTACTCTCAGTTAAATGGCATCACGCTTGGCAGGAGTGTTCATCTGCTGGAGGGCAGTAAGGCTCTGCAGAGGGATCTGGACAGGCTGGATAGATGGGATGAAGCCAATTGCAGGAGGTTCATCAAGGCAAAGTGCTGGGTCCTGCCTCTGGGTCACAATAACCCCAAGCATTGCTACAGGCTGGGGGCAGAGTGGCTGCAAAGCTGTGCAGTGGAAGAAGACCTGGAGGTGCTGGTTGACAGCAGCTGAGCAGGAGTCAGAGTGTGTCCAGGTGGCCAAGAAGGCCAATGGCATCCTGGCCTGGATCAGCAGTAGTGTGGCCAGCAGGACCAGGGCAGTGACTGTCCCCCTGTACTCTGCAATGGTGAGGTCACACCTCAAATCTTGTGTTCATTTCTGGGCCCCCACTGCAAGAAGGACACTGAGGGACTGGAGCCTGTCCAGAGAAGAGCAACAGAGCTGGGGAAAGGTCTGGAGCACAAGTCTGGTGAGGAGTGGCTGACGGAGCTGAGGTTGTTTACCCTGGAGAAGCGGAGGTTCGGGGCGGACATTATGGCTCTCCTACAGCCATCTTAAAATAGGTTACGTCAAGGTGGGTCTTTTTTCCAAAGTGACAGGACATAGGACAAGAGGAAATGGCCTCAAGTCGCACCAGAGGAGGTTTAGATTGGATATTAGGAAACATTTCTTCACTGAAAGCATTGTCAAGCATTTGGACAGGTTGCCCAGAGAAGTGGTGGAGTCACTGTCCTTGAAGTATTCAAAAAATATGTGGACATGGGGACATGGTTTAGTATCAGACTTGGCAATGACAGGTTAATGGTTAGACTTGATGATCTGAAAGGTCCTTTCCAAATTAAATGATTCTCTGATTCTGTGAAAATTAGTGTGATGAGGAACAGAAGAGGCATGGGGAAGCTCCCCCTCCCTTTTGTGCACACATAAGCCCCTCTGCATTAGGGTCCTTGCACTTCGTGGCAGTTCTATCCCTGGGACCTGCCACTCCACTCTGAGCCAGCAGCTCTCTCTCCCCATATTCTGTGAGTATCCCTATGGGAACAGGTATGGATCTGCCTTGCTTACTTTCAACTGTGTACACCACTGCAGTGGGCTGCTCTAGAGCTGGTTTGGAATTGAGAGCCCTAGGGAACCCAAAGGGGGAGTCTCTACTGCTCCAGGGGGCTCAGTGCCCCTGGGGTGACAGCCTCTGTGCAGACATATGGACGCTTTGCAAGGCTGGCCTCCAGCCACGGGTACCCAGAGCTTTTCATCGCCTCGCTCAGCTGGTCAGGCTCCTGGCCATAGCCAGCACCATGCTCTGTATGGTTGTGGACATTTATTTAAGAGCTCCTGTTCCCAGTTCAACCTTCCTGTGCATGACAAAGGAAGAGTTTCCACCATATACTGTAACAATACAGAACACAATTTCTATTGCTTTGAGTATTTTTTTATTCCTCTGAAAAGAAGCCACATCTGCTCTAGCATCAGCAAATATGCAGCATATTTTAATGGCTTTATTCCTTCATAATATTTGTCCTAGATAAGGCCTGAGTGCTAATTATTCTGGCCCTGGTCCTTCCTTCCTCAGCCCTGCTGAAACATACGCCCTGTCACAGCTTTACTCAGCACACAGAAAAGAAGCAGTGTCAGGCCTTCTAGCACTTCCATTATTTTTGACTGACAGCCTAAATTAAAATCCTTTACTTTGCTGAGTTTCATTAAAAAGCAACAACAATTGGTGTTTGGGAGGAGGAGAGGAGTGAAAAAAAATAAAATCAGCCTCCAAACATGAACTTTGCAATGCTTTTGACACTGCATAAATAGCATTGCCCCCTCAAATCTGCAGCTGATGCTGCAGAGATTACAGCACAGACAGAACTACACCACAGCTTGCCAGCTGCCCCATCCTTCCTGGTTTGCACTGCCTCTGGCCACCAGGAGTAAGATGTCTGTTGGATAAGCAAAATAGCTAAGCCTGGGGAATGTTAGTCTTTAGGGACTCATGCCATTTAATTTTATTTTATCATGGGGAGGAGGAGATGAAGACCATACTTTGAAGTTTTTTACATAACTCTATGTGTGTGTGTGCAAGTGAGCATCTGGGTGTGTGCATTTCCTGTGCTGTTCTCAACCAAATACAGTGCCAGCTTTCCTTGACCCTTCAGAAGTCTCCAGAAGGACCTAGATAAAAGATCCTACAGCAGCAACTGGCCCTAGCCAAGGTCTTTTCTTTGAGAAAGTTATTTTTCTGCCAAAAATATTCAAAAGGGACAAAATTGCTTCATGCTATCAAAAGTAATCTATAAAGCAAAATGCCTAGCATGCACAATTGGTTGCAATGTGCAAGGCTACATATACACTTCTGTTATTAAACTAGGG
The DNA here is from genome assembly GCA_013398955.1 of Callaeas wilsoni. Classification (NCBI taxonomy): domain Eukaryota; kingdom Metazoa; phylum Chordata; class Aves; order Passeriformes; family Callaeidae; genus Callaeas; species Callaeas wilsoni. Next base: position 92,656 of record VWPU01020006.1, read on the forward strand.
GATTAATTTAGGCTTGGCACATAATGAATCAAGGAGATTTATAAATAATTGCGTAGGAGATAAGTCATAGAAAATCTTACATCTGCTTCTTTGTTAGTGCTTCTGGAGTGTAGTCATTTTGGGAAAGACTAAAACTAGCTGATGTAGATATATTCCCCCTCCAAAACTGATCTTATTCTGGGCAGTTGGTTTGTTTCAGAGCAGAGAATGCAGGAATTAGGATTTTCATGTGATCCTGTTGTCTAAGGGATGTCCAGCCCCTACAATTCACAATTGGAGTTTTCCTTAAATTACTAGCAATTGTGGATCTGTTTTTGAAGGGCAGCCCTGTCCTGACATTAGAAAATAATGCTTTCAACTTGCGTCCCACTCCCATAACTGAGTAGCATCCTCCAAGCCCAGTTTCTGGGAGCAGTGAATGCACCTATAGCAAATTTTCAGTGTCTGATAAAAATATTTTTCCCGTCAAACTAGAAGAAGAGTGGGCTAACAGGCACTGGCTGGCCCTGCTTCTCTCCGGAGTGAAGTGAGTGTAGCTGGAGCAAAACCCTGGCTGGAGGATGGATAAGTGGCTGTAAATGCACGAAATTCTTTGTTCTCCTCCCGGCTGTGTTCTGAGGTCTCTGCTGAGAGTCTCTCGTAAATCCTGAGCAGCAGCCTGAGGGCCATGAGGGACCCACTGACATGAAGCCTTTCTAAATCTGCCCTTTGGAGATGTAGGAGGGACAACAATAATACCACCAAAATAATAGAGCCACCAGAAACTGCTAATGTTTGCTCAGTCCAGCCTCTGCTTCCAGATGAGCCTAAGCTGTTTTCTTTTCTATTTTTATTTAATTATTTTTTCTTGGTTCTCAGTGTTTCCAGAGATTACTTTGTCCTTTTTTCATAAGCCATCAATTCACACTGTGATCTGAGACACTGAGGGAACAGAGGATCTGATGCCAAAATGTTAACAGACTTAAGGTATCAAGAGGCAAGTCACAGGAAATAACTCATTTGTTCAGGCATTCAGAGCAAATATTTATAAATTTCTTCAGAAATAATTCCCACTTCCCAAAGCCAAAAGGCAAAAGGCAGTTTTTTCTGGATATATTGAGACTCGTATGTGTAACTAAGAATAGCCTGGAGAGCAGGAAAGGAAGAAGCAATCTGCTTTGCATTTATAGAAGATCTACCTTAGAAATTAAGTAAAGTAAGATGCATTATGTCTAGGCAAAAGGACCTGGATTATGAGGACTCTGGGAAAAAGAATGAGGGCCTTTCTTGACTGGATAAGTTTACAGTAAAGTGAATGAAATGCCAGAATCGGGAAATGGAAAGCTGGATGCTTTGGAAATAGTTTTCATCACAGATCTCTTAGGAAACACTGGTTACTAGACTTAATTGAAAAATATTTGCTCTGCTGGAAATGTGTGATGAGAAAGAGAAATGTTTAACTGAAAACAGGAAATCAACATATATTTTTTTTCCCATAACAGTTGAAATTTTCATGAGTTTAAATCTTATTGAACTACCTGTAGTCTTTCAAAAGTGTTTGAAATAAGATGTTTAAACTTTTGTTTTGATTGGTGCAATTACATTTATTTAATGAAGTTAGGCCTGATTTGCACAGATGCAAATGACAGCTGAACCACTCACATTCTGTCTTTTTATACCTTCACCACCAGGTCTGAGAGAGATAGATGAGTGACTGTTATATTGATCAGTATACAATGGGAGTAAACTTCAAGCACTCTTAGACAAAAATGGCAAAAAAGCAAACCTAATCAACTTACTTTTATGGGAAAGTTGCTTATGGTCTTTCTCAGTTTGGAATGGGAGTGGGTGGAATTGAGAAAAGGTCAGTGAATTTATGCTAAATCCAGCACACAGCTTGTGCGCTATTTGTGAATGGACTAGGAGAGTCAGGCTCCAAAGAAAATGGACATTTTGCAGCTCCCATCCTCTCCTGTGGTGTCCAGCTATTGCTGACTGGTTGGAGCTGTTATCTGCTGACGAGGTGCACCTTGCACAGAGGTTCTGGGGAGAGGGGGACCCACTGGCAGGGTGTGGGGTGTCCCTAAAGCCCCATCTTTGGTGTACCCCTGCTCCTCCTGGCTCATGCAATCAGACAAATACCCATTACACTGTCCCATGTATTGGACATGTAGACACTCACCATTAGAAGGGACGTGATACCATGCATGAAGGAAGCTGAGAGACTTGAATGCTAGGTTAAGACAATGATTTATCTAAGTCATCATGGGTCTTTCCATTAACATTCATATTTTCCTGGAGGAGCCATTTGTTTTGGTGTAGCTGGGTCCTGAAGAAAACCCCAAACACTATCCACCACTCTCCCTGATAACATTGCACAAAAATAAGCTGCTTCCAGATTGCATTAAATTTGCCCTAAAACCAATTTGGAATAAACATGGTTTAATCAATGCATGTATTGATGAAGCATTATTCTCTTATAGTTGACAGGATTGGGACCAGTTTCTCATGTATTTCCAGCTTGAATTTCTTTAGCGTTTCTGAATTAGCAAATGCATACTCTTTTCTAGGTTCAAACCAGGTAGGATCCTGGTGCTGGGAGTCTTTTTGTGCAATTAGTGCTGAGGTACTTTAAATTTGCCCTGCTGAATGCAAGCTTAGGTTAAAGCCTTAATGTGGTTTTGAGTATTGCTGCATTATGCTTCTGGCATGGATTATGGTAGTTATTTTAGCAGTGCGGAGGGACATAAAATGATAGTTTAGGGCAGAAAAATAATGAAGTTACAATACTCTGGTAAAACTGCTGTAGAAGTAGAGGTAGTAGACAGAGTCTGACTGTTTGCACTGAAATCTGGCCAAGCAACCAGAGCTGTGTGGCAGCTCTTCTGAGCAGAGGCAAGGGTCAACATGTGGTTTGGTCCTCTGGGCAGAGCTGCCCGGTGACCCCAGGAACAGGCTGAGGTGTGGGTTTGCTGCTGACTCAGAGGCAGAGGTGCCAGGAACACTTTGGGCAGCACGTTTGGTTTCATTTCAACATTTCCTGTTCAAAGACTGCACCGCCTCAATGTGCTTGTGTTCTCAGATGTGATACAGTCACAGCCCAATGCAGGATGGCTCCAGGCAGTGAAAGCTGTAACTGCTTTGCCAGTGAAGTGGAAAGTATGTATAATGCACATGGTATCAGTGACTAGTGTTTTATTCATTAAAGGCATCCTAGTTTTGTACGGTTATGTCCTCAGCAGACCAGGCAGAACATACACTTTGAATTGTGATCCAGAGGTTTAGTATCTATTTCAGAAGGTCTGGCATCATCTTCAACAGCACAGAGTATTAAAATATGTTACAATTCGTGCACAGTGTCAATAGCCATGTGTATGAAAATAAAGAGGCACTTGTGCTCTACTGAGATGCTAATTAAGGGAAGGATACAGTACACACCCAGTGTCAGAGGTATCATGTCAAGAGGTGTCAAGAATACAGTACACACCCAGTGTCATGACATTACTGAGATTTTGCTCATCAAGTTACTGGAACTGGAAAAGCTTCACGGTGCTTCCCATTGCTTTCACGACTGGTTCTGCTGTCAGTGGCAATACTTGACTGGACAATGTAAATGTGCCTTTACCAAGTCAGGTTCATATATATTAAAATATCTGGTCTCTCTCCATCCTAGCCTTTCTGCAAGCCTGAGTCTGCAATGTTAAAAGATAAAATAGAGATGGAAAACTAGAAACAAAACAGAACAACACAAATGTTTCCCAAAAATCTTCTCTCACTGCTGCTAGCATTTCTACGTTGCCTATGATCACTGTAAAAACAAACAAATGGAAATGTTCGTGCTTTCCCTGTAAATTTTGGTGCAACTTTTTTCCTTTTAGGCTCCAACCATATCTGAGCTCTTGAAGCCCAGACTATCTTTTTGTTTAACCCTTTTATTTTTCCCCTCAGACTTGCTGGCCACTATTTCTATAGCATGTTGCTAGGCATATGTGTAATTGAAACTTCTATGATTCTTGACATCTGAGTGATAAAGAAGGACTACTCCATACTTAAGTACTGTAAATATCATTATGATCAAATAGTAATACCTGGTTCAGATCCCAGTCTGTTAGATGCCACCTGTGCTGCTGCTCCCTTGAGTAGTCCAGCCCATTTTGGTGGGATGAGTTCTGCTAGCAGAGCCAAACTTGTTGCAAGAGTGTGATGGTCTGATTCAAAACTTGCAAATATCCTTGTCACACCCTCACTGAGTCCCAAAGGAGTATTGCTCCTGGAAGAACTGATGACATGCTGTCTCTGTGTATATAGGGAGGAAATTTCTGTGGGTTGTTTCTCCAGGTGCTGTATCAGTTTGGGGAGAAAAGGACTTGAGGCAGAATTTCACGTATCAACATGATTCCTTTTTTTGTAATGACGAAAGCTCTTCATTCCTGCAATCCACCAAGGCAACCAGCCTTATGTTTTGTTCTCAACACTCAGGCATTTGAAGAAAATGTTTTCCTGACAGATCAGAAAGATAAATTGCATCTGTTTACTTTCAGTATGTCTTTAAGACAGAGTGGCTCAAGTGCCAGAGCAGGCTGTGGGAGGTCTCCTTCATTGATTTTAATTAACATTACTTTGCCTCATTAAAACTGCTGAGCACTTTATTCCCCCTAAACTGGAATAAACTATTCTTAAAACAAAATATGCATTTCCAAAAAGGAGTTAGCACAAATTTTATATGAAAGTTATGAAAATCTGTATTAAATTTAGATATTCTAACTTTACTTGACTGTGTAACAAAAGTCTGATGTTAGCCTTGTAGATGTCAGCTCTGTAGACTTGCCTGCTTCTATATTTGCATTTAGGAGTAGTCGTATCTCTTCTTATTGTTATTTATAACTTCCCAGACTTCCTTCTTACCTCCTCTCACCTGCCAGTACTCTTGTGGCTGCTCACTGATGAAAGTGGCCTTTTCTCTCCCATTTATTCTAATCCCCATTCCAGCTCTCGGTGGCTGAACAATGTCTCTTGGACATAGTCTTTACATCCCCTCGTTAGAGGACAAAGCACAATTTTTTCTTTTGCAATCTCCAAAAACATATAGAGTGATTTATGTGATGAACTGCCAAACAGCTGCCTTCAGTTCACCATTAGCAAGGGACCTTGCTTTCAGGTTTTTAACATGTGACCTCCACATATCAAAATGACCTTTTCAGACATTGGAAAGCTCAAGAAGATGTGAAAAGAAGTCAAAGTGAAAGCCCAGGAGTGTGTCGTAATGACACAAACTGGCCTTATTGCAGAGCTCCTCAGGAAAAGCACATTAAGACTGGAACATCACACATCTCAATATTTTGTAATCTTGCGTTACCTTAGTACTGAAGCATTATTAACACATCAAATCACTGGCTGTGTCTGAACAGGAACACAAGAGCTGCCTGTTAGAAAAATTTGCAACTAAAATAGCTCTTTGAAAGGAAGCTGACCAATCTATTTTGGGAAAATACTGTAATTCAAAGGAGGCAAATATTGTCAATTTTCCCTGGTATTTGCTAGCTGTTGACCTTTGTGAGGGACCAGCCCACCTAACTCTTGTTGTAGGGGCCCCCTCCATACAGTGAGGGGAGGCGAATAATCAGTTTCTGGAAGGCAGTTTGATTTCAGTCTCTTTTCAAGAGAAACTAAATCCATCTATCATTCTTCATTGACTAAATATGGAGGCAAAGGTGACTGTGCTTCCAATTTGGGAGCCTCAAGTAGGTTTCTGATGTCAGGAGGGATGATTCTAAGCCCATGTGCATAACTGTAACTAGACCCCGTGTGGCATTTTCCCTTTTGACTGCTGAAGTTATGAATCCAGACATAGATTACAATGACATATCTGTGCTAATCTGTATAAATCCTCAGATAATAACCTAAATGAAGTATCATTTATTCTCCAGCAGTCCTAAATGAACTAGTCGTGGTCTCACAGGGTGATACAGTTTATAAAATGAGAATGGCCAAATACTACATAAAATATAGACAGGGACGTGGCAGTGGTTATGCTGAGGAGAGCTCACCTGGGCAAGGCAGGAATTGCAGGCTGCTTCTGAGTGAAGAGGTGAAAAGGTCTGTCTGGTGTTTTGCCAAAGAGTTTGCACCTTTTTCCTATTCTTTGCTCAGTCATCCCTACTGGACAGGGCTCGCTGTTCCCTATGTGACTGGCAAGGCAAGGGTTTTTTGAGCCTCTTGAAAACATCTGAATGCTTATGCAGTGACAGGTTCAGTGGCTCTCTGGCCAGACCCAGAGTTTGGAGTTACCTAGGACTGACTTTTCTTGATAAAAAATGAGATTTCCAGTATATAAGTGCAAGCTAATCATCAGAGTGAAGGAGAACCTACATGATTTTACAAGCCTGGGTCCTGACAATGTGCAGTATTTGAAAGAAATAGACTTGGACAGCTAGATGTTGTTGAAATACTAAAGGGAGGAATGTGTGAAAAGGAGAAAAGGAAAAATTAGAAATTTAAGAAATATGATGAGATGATGGAAGCAAACCAGAAGGCATGCAGCCTGATAGAAATACCAGCCCTTTTTCAGATACCCACTGAAAAAAATTATGGGAGAAACTTCCTCTTGTAGAGCAGAAGAGAGAGCCACTGGAGAGTTATTTGGGGGCTTACAGCTTGTGGAATTGAGGATTTAGTCTGCTGCTACGAGGTTCTTCAGTCATTCTAAAATTCAAGTAACACAGGCAAAGCTATGTTTAGGCGAATGAATAGAGAATTCAGCAAGAAATCTGTCAGCTGTCTCCCTAGCATAAAAAAATTAAATTAAACTGTAAGATTGGCAAGTTTCCACTGACGGTTACTAACAATAGAGGAAATTATTTGGGCAAATGTAGAATTATGCAAATTATAGAAGACTTCGGGCAAGGACATGGAGGAAAGCCAGTTTGATTTTCTTAGATATCATTTCAAGTGAATGAGGGAAAAAACAAAGAAGTTAGGAGACCCAGGGTTTGGAGAGATGACTGCCCTTCTGAGGTGAAACTGGAAGTTAAGGTTCTATGGAAAATCATACATCACATCCCACCCAGATCATAGAGTCCTATACATACAAAGTGCAAGGAAAAGAAACTAGATAATTCATCAAAGGAGACATAAAACAAAAGAGAGAGCAGTAAAGAGTTCAAACTTAGATTTTTTTTTGCAAAACAAAATGAGTCAATGTGATATAGAATGTCAGATAAAGAGATAATCTTAGTGCTTAGCAATTGCATTAATACTTTAGACAAGCTGTAGGAATGAAACATTATCCCTGACAAAAAGATGCAATTATAGTACAAATGCATTTTATAAAAAGTAATAGGTTGGTTTCCAATACTGAAATATTAAGGTCATTGGTTTCTGTCTTGCTTATGAAAGACAGAGAGGGCAAGAAGGGTGGGGAGAGAGCGAGGAGAATCTACAATACAGTCTGCATAAAGCCAGTGCTGCCTGTTGTATGAATATGGATAACACTGGGATCTTGGAAGCATGTGGGTCAACATTAATCAGCAGAACCTCAGTGAAGAGTGTGGTGGTGGATGTCCTCAGATCACTCACAAGGTTAACAGAAAGGGTAAAATCTCTAAGGTGCTGCTTACATTTCTATCGGTGATGGGTGGAAGGAAGAATGGCAGGGATGTAGGGCATGGCAGTGGGAGATGTGCTGCCTCATGAAGACAATGCCAACACATTATTAAAGTCTGAATAAAAGATAGATGAGAATATCCTACCTCAGGAAGCAACTGCTTTCTAAAATTTTCTTATAATGGATAAAAAAGTTTTACCTGAGTGGCTGGTGAGGACCCTGTGATCACAGCTTGATTGCATTCAATATGGGCATACAGATCCCTGGCATTAAAGAACAAGTAATATATCTGCTTTGCTCCTCAGAAGGATCAATACACAAACCTGAGGAAAACTAGTAGTAAAATAAACTGTGAGAAAATCTTTTGCTATAAAAATGCAAAGAGTTTTTAAAGGAGATTTTATTGGATGACCAGATATAGATTCTCTTACAGAGTGGGACATTATTTGTCTAAAAGCCCATTCTGTTTCAGGATTATGAAAAAGACAGTAATTAGAAATGAAGAAGCAATATTATAGCTAAATTTTAAAAAAGCTTAGGAAATGGTAATCAATATAAGTTAGAAGTTACAAAGTGTAGATAATTGATGAGGAAAGCTAAAGGCATCAGGGAAAAATCAATGGTTACCAGAGCTGGGGACAGTAAAGATTATTTAAGTATGTTAGAAAAAAAAGATATCCTAGCAACAGTATAAGGCGTTACTTGATGGAGATGGCAAAATTGTTAATGATGCAGAAAAGAGAGTTCATCAATAAACATTAATGTTCTGTATTTTTTCCGGAAAAAAGCAAGGTTGCGTGTATGAAGCAGGTGATGATGGTAAAGTACTTTCCAGCTCAGTGGTGGCAAAAAAGGACATAATGTGTCTTCTAGGCTAGGGCAAAGTTACGAAGCAATTACTATGACTTGCTCAACTGGCCCGTTCATTAGGAATGCCTCCTAATTCAAAGAAACTATGTAAATTAAGGTAATGAACAGAGGACTTATCTCTGTATATGGGGAGAATTTTAGGAGATTAACTATATTTTAGATGATGTAGGAGGTCATAGTTACTAGATTGCAAGACATTTAGGAAAGGACTGACTTTCAGACTCCATACTCAGTTCTTATGCTTACGGTGTTTGTATCTTCTTGAAGGCATCCTTTATGCTTTGCAAGAGCAGTGGGAAGTGGACATGCTGTGAGTGAGGACCAGACTGGAGAGGCACAGCCTCTGACAGCCTTACCTTGGTTGAGTTATATGAGTGGAGGTGGAAAAAGGCTTTGCTCCGGGTATGGGAGATGTACACATGGCCACATCAGAATAGTTAAGGGACCATATTATGCTGAGAAGTTATGTGAAGAATAAGATGTTGTAAAACTCTAAGATGGCATTATCGGAAGTTCTCAGTTTTTGTCTTCCTTTTCTCCCATTGGTTTTCATATGAACTACGGTTTCAACAGCAAATATAATATATTGCATAACCTAATCAGTACCAATGCTCTTGTTTTGATAACATTCAGAAAGGTGAAATAGTGGTAACAGAGATGAAAACTACTGGCAGCAATCCCTTTCCAGTGACAGATCTCTTCGACTTTCTCATAATCATCTGTACTTCACCACAGAGCTATTGATATCATAGCATGGAGGGAAATTCTCTCTCCTGGTTGTGAAGGTGACACAAAAAAACTCGGCTGCCTTTGTTGTGTTTCATATTAAATAATGTCAGGACAAAAATAAAAACCTGTTAACAGCTGAGGTAAATTAACAGCTAGGAACGTTTATAGTTTATGGCCTTCCTGGGGTTTCCATGGTAGAAGAATTATTTTTTGAGAAGAAAATTGTTGTCTTGCTGGGTCTTTTCATATCCTGCAGCAAACCATGAAGGGCCAACATTGACTCCCCAGCTCCTCCTTCTCTCTGATATGGCTTTGCAGCCACCAAGACCTTGTGGCTTTCTCTTCTGACCCTGTTTCCAGCAGAGCCTTATTCCAGAAGGACACTGTATATTGCATGCCTGCCTCGCAGGGCTTGTGCTTTTGCTTGCTCCAGCCTTTGGAACTCGAGTTGACTTGTGAATTCTTGAGTCAAGACACCATCATGGTAAGATTTGTTGTAAAGTCTTCCAATTTGGGGTTTTTGGTCTTCTTGTTTGGGAGTATTAGTGTGCAATTACAACATGTTCTGAAGCTCTGTCATTCAGTGACAGAAAGCTTCTAAAAATTGATTTATATGAGTCCTTATCCATAACTACTGTTTTTTACATATAAAGGAGGCAATTAAGGTGGTTATTTCAGGCAGCTCTCATTAACCTTAAATCCCACCTTATAACGACAGGTAGCTTAAATTGTTGGGGCTTTTCCCTTAATGTGGCTTCCTTTTCTGTTATTTCACTCTCTTCTTTTTGAAGACATTTCTTGTATAAATCCATGTTCTGCCAATACACAGAAGGATTTTCTGAGCAAGATTCAATTGTAATGCCATTTACATATGTATTGCTAAAGTAATTATGAAAAGGATTGCTACCTTTTATGTCTTCACAATCGAGTGTATCTTACCAGTGAATGAGTAATTTTCAAATTGTACAAATGGATGCTCTGGAAGATTATTTCCCATATTGACATGTTATTTCAGTAATTTCGCTCCATGTGGGTTTTCTTTTTATGCATTTTCAAAACATTTTATTTCCCTTCAAAATGTGTATTGTCTTGATGAGTCTCAAGATCTCAGAAATTGATAGAGTTTCACGTGGAGCTCTCTCATTTGCACATCATGTGGTGATAGTAACGAGGGCAGTCGTGAAATGCCAGTGTGGCAGCTGTGGGTGACTGAGGAGGCTGGACAGGCACATGCCATTCCTTTGCAGCATGTACAGCATCTGCAGAGGAAATGAACATAGAGCTAATAATACCTGTGATCTGAAATAAGACAAGCATTACCTACCGATTGACAAATCAGAATGACTCTGCTTGTGCTCCTGCTAATTTCATGCCCATGCGTTCACAGTTAGACACAAATTATAAATCTTCTGGGGTTTTTTTTTCATTCTTTCATATTATATTGTGAACTCCACTAAAAGGTGATTTTATGCTTGGGATACAAACATGTGGAAAATTAACAGAGCTTGAGAAAGGCACTAAAGCTCTGCCAGTGCATTAATTATCTGGCAAGTGTATCTAAAATCTGGTAAATCACCCATAACATCAGCAGATAGAAGAGGGACTGAGACTAAATTAGGAACTAACATTTTAGATGTGATTCTTACTTAGACACATAAGTAAGGAGAATAGTTTCTGTAATAATCATTGGAATTCTGCTACCTGAAAATTAGTCCCAAAAGAGATTATTCTGATTTCTGCAGCTCAATCTCTTTGACGCACTACACATAATGTATGTAAAGTGCAGAACATAGAATGACTTGACTTTTCTCAGCAAACTGTACATCTATTTAATAAAATGAAACCCTGCATTTTAGTGTACTGTCCTAAAAGGAAATTCAAACATCATAAAAAACTTCTAGAATATACCATGTTTAAATGACACAGAATATATGTTTACTAGTAGAGGAGAGCACTTAGATGAGATCTTTCCCAGTGCCTTCATTTCAGTTATTTTCCTTGCTTCAACTTACAGAGAAGTCATTGTAGTCATTGAGTGACAGCACAATTTCCTTAGAGAGCACTGGATCCAATGCAATTCTATGTAGAATTCTGAGTATACGCTGAGTTAAAGTAAAAAACACAGAAGCAGAAGTAATAATTAGACACAAATAATCCACAATAATACTACTGAAAATAAGAGAAAAATAGCATATGTATTTTACTTCACAGTAATGGTCTTTTGTATTTGAGTTTTCCACAGACTAGGATTCTTCTTTAAGTGACATATTAGGATGATTTTTATTTACAGAAGAACTTATTTGTTACTCATCTTTGGCTCTAGAAAAACAATTTTCGCTGTACTTCTTTTAGTAAACGGAATTGTGCCCAGACACACTCTCACTGAGAAAGCACTAGGTAATATATGCTTTTTTTTTACTAAAGTGTACTGCAGTCAGGCTGGATGACACTATTCTGCCTTGTGCCAAGGTTTAGATCACTGGAATGTCTAAAGATAAGCCAACAGGGAAAAAAATCTCAGCAGTAATAATTTATTAAGAAAACTGTCCTCGGGGCAACAATGGAGAACATGTCGGTATCTGGGAATATGGCACCTCCTTGCCTGGTTCCAGATGGCCCTGGTGGCTTTTCTTTTCCCCAGGCTTGATGATGGAATGGAAAGGATTCTAACTATCACCAGGCATTGAGGTGAGTTGCCAAGATCAAGCATGGGTACCCATGAGGACTGTCAGGCAGGTGCAAGACCTTTTGCTGCATTTTGGTGCGTGCAGGCAGGCTTGCCCCCACAGGCATCAGCAGTGGCCAGCGCCCTTGGAAAAGCTATGTTTGCAGGCAAACGCAACTATCCTCTCTCTTGTTGCTTCTGCTCTGCTTCTCCATGGAGACAGTGCTGATGAGGAGGTTTATTGAGATTTCTTGCTCAGGTTTCTGGAGGGGAGGAAAGGTGGCTGTTCAGCAAGAACATGCTATGAATGTGGAGAGTGTGGGCCAGGCAAACTCTCTTATAAGGACTAGCAGAGTTCATTGCAGAGCCTTTAAATGCTCCATGAAAAGTGACTAAGAAAAACAAGCAATAGCTGCAGGAACACCTGCTCCTCAGGTAGAAAACTGGAGGTGAAGCACAGAGAGCTTGATAACTGCTCCTTGTGCTGAGCTTCAACTGGGAACAGGTACTGTGTTCAAGGCATTTGGACTCAGGTACACAGAAATAAATGCAATTTTCCTTGTCTGAGTTCTTCTGGTGTTCGTGATGGAGGCAAGGGTGAGTAGCTATAACAAAACAGCATTTCCATGGTGATACTCACTTGTTCATGAAATGGGAGCTGCTTCTCCGTGGGGACTTGGGGATGATGCACAGAGCTGGCAAAGTACACCGCAAATATGGCCAGTGTTCCCCAGTTAAGGGCTATGAGAGTTTTTGGTCTGTGCTGGCTGCCAGGGCCAGACACACTTTAAAACTACGTATCTGCCCTGAAATGCGGTCAGCAAACCCTCCCTATAGTCACCTGCTAGTGGTAGAACTTCCAGAGGTATGTTCTCCTCCTTTTTTGAGACACCTCTCCCAGAATACAATTAAATACTTAATTGAACTGTCTGTTTCTCTCCATTGCCTAGAGTGGAAGCCCCTACACTGCCAGAAAAGCCAGATGCCTACTTTTCAGGGTGGATGAGATATGTCTGGTCTTCAGAATCTGCATTATGCTGAAAAGTCACCTTGTGTGATGATACCACAGCTGCTACAACTGTGAAGCTGGGTGATTTTAAAGGCTCGTTGAATCCCATTGTCATTCATGAATTAACACGTAAAGGCTGATTTCCTAGACCTTAGCGTAGGGGTTTCTAAGGAAGCTTTTCTAAATTGGAAGAAAACATAATTAATCAGCTTATGGGTATTTCTGTTGCCATTACACTGGGGTTTTTTACTTACCAGTAGAAATGTACTTGAAGTACTGAGTATGCCTTCCTTATATTAAAAACATTTGTAGAATATCAGATGCTGAATATGAAAAATGCCCACTGAGCAGAGGATGGAGAACAACAGGCATTTCTGTTTCCCAGTGCCTGTGAGGAAAAAAGGATGGTTTCATGTCAGCGTGAGAGTGAATTAGAGGAAAATTTTAGTGAATTGAGAGCTAATAACTACTGTACCCTACAGACTCCAAAATGCTTTGAGTTGAGTGAAACGTTTTGTTTGACGTGAAATGAAAGATTTTATTTTGGTTTCAAACAAATTCAAATATTCTATGAAATAAGGAAAATTTGTATATGGAAGTAACTTCGAATGAGAAAATCAAAACCTTTCATTTTCAAAATGTCAAAATGAAGCCTTTCCATTTTTCACTGATTTCTTTTGTCTGAAGCTAACAATTCAGCAAATTTGATATGAATTCATGAAATATTTATGTGATGATGAGTCTTCATTTTATTTCAATAAATAGCTTACAGTTAAAAACTATGCACAGCTTAAGCATTGCATCATGTTGTCCAGCCAGCTCTTTAAAAACACCAGGTTCTTCTCTCAGATATTTAAAAGCTTGAATAGGGTCTGTTATAGATCCTAATAAAAATGACAAATATGTATCTTTCTTCATAAAAATATAGATTGGCTGTTAAAATGTAGAGTAAGATACCTTAACTCATTGTAGAGTACTTAAATTCCAAAAATGGGTGAAATAAATAGTTGAAATGATGGGACATGTGGCATAAAACTTAATCCATTTACTGATAACTGAGTATTTTTAAAATCAGCTTCTGAGAGTATTTCTTTACAGCTTTTTCTGCAGTTTCACTATGTATGTCCTTTGATCTGGTTCTGCTTTGCTAGAGTTCTTCCACCACAGTTTCACCAAAGGGGCTGGGTAAACACTGAGCACATAAATTGCAAATATATAGGCATGACTTGCCCTCAATTTGCATGATTATCGCAGCAAATATAAACCTGGCATAAGGCAAAACAACAACCTATTGATAAGGCTGGTGGAGGCAGGCTTGGGTGCCTAGCTCTTTTTGGACAGTGTCTTGATTTATGCTATAAATAATCAGGGTAGGGTTTTTTGTTGAAGCCTTTGTGTGGGAGTTAAATGGAATGCCTTAACCTTTGAACTATCTTTGGGCTCCAGTTCAGAGGGATGGGACTGTGTTAAATGTCACAGAAAACATGAAAGGGACTCTAAGTGATAGGAAGGGTGATGCAGTACGCCCTTGTTGCTGTTGATTTTTCCTTAGGGATCCTGCTCACATTTATTTTTGCTGATAGGCTTCAACTTTTTTTGTGAAGCATTTTCAGAAAATGATTGGGAGAACATACATACATACAAAATTTATAAATAGCAAAGAATATTTTCAGGAGGGGGAGAAGAGGCACTGTTAACATAATACGTGCTGGTTTTGTTTGTACATGCGTAGTCATATACAGAAGGAGGAAACGTTAATTGTTCATAGCATAGGTGGAGTACTTAATTACATGGAAACTTTAGGTTATGGTTGGAGGGCAGATTTAATACCTAATGCAATTAAAGAAATAGAATCTATAGAGAGTGCAAGATAGTATTAAAGTAATCAGAGCACCCTTTCTCTTTGCTAAAATGATAACACAAGAAGAGTGTCTGTGCCAAATCTAACATGTTCTTCATGAGTGTAAGCCTACTTGGTTTTGGGGACAGTTTGAATGAGTCCCTTTGTATACATCTGCCACATCATTCTGTGTACTAAGTAAACCTCAGTATGAAGCATGTGCTTCTATGGTTTCTGATAAATTGCATTGCAGCCATGGCTTTGGTCTTTTTGTTTTCAATTCTGTCTGCTTTAATACTCTGGGAATTCTGGCTTTACAGTATTAAAAATGAGCACAATATAGAAAGCAGCTACAAGTCTCAATGCATATTGTTATTGAACTTTACAAGTGGCATCAAAACACAGTCAGAATTCATTCATCTCATAATTGGAGCAAGAAAAAAGCAATGTACGCAAGTAACTCCTCTCCACTGACGGACAAGATCTGAGTTGGGGGAAGGGATGGCAAAGCATGGAAAGTAGATACATGGAGCAAAGCCTTCTGAACTTGGCATGCCTCTTGGTCCTCCTGTGAACTGATGAGTTCTCTCAAATGTGGATGCAAATTTCCCACCTCACACCTTGCTGTCGAGTGCAAATTGAGTCTTATGTGAGGGTGGCTAAAATAAATGGTTAGTAGGTGTATTAAACAGTCTTCGGGTTCCATATCACGTCTCTGGAAGATAGGCATACAAATGCTTTCTTTGGAATTAAAGCACATGCAGATGATAGTTTTCAAAGTTTCATTTTGGTGGCTTGCTTTTTCTTTTTCTTTTTCCTTTAGAAATATAAAGCTATAATCAGCTAGAGCAATAGGTCACAGGGCATTTTAATGGAGGAGAAGAAGGGTGAGAAAGACTTTTTTTTTTTCACAGAAAATGTTATCATGCAGCATGAATGGAGACTGGAGCTCATTTAGCCTTTCTTTGCAGCCTCTCAGAGGTGTGCTTTACAGAAGAAAATGTTAGAATTTATGAAAGTTTCATTACTAGGTTTGTCAGGCAACATTTGTCAGTTGTGAAAAAGACAAACCCGCTTAAATTCTGGAGATTAAAAGGCATGTCTCCTTGCTCTTAGGTGTCAGACCTTTGTGTCTGCAGCCTGCCTGAGGTAACAGACTCAGGCCTCACTTCTGCTGAAATTAGGTATGGATTTCCTGCTGGCAGTGAGGAAACAGGGCTGAGGTTTCCTACATAGGGATTTATTGCCTGATGCATATTCCCTGTGTGGAGCTGCCTAACAAAGAGTGCAGAACCCTGAGTTTTAGCCTTTCTTGCCTTTTTTTCACACTACCAGAGACGTTGCCTGCTGCGACAGTGTAAGAAATGCAGCAACTTGACGTCACGGCCCTGTGGCAGATGTCCCCTTCTTCCCTGGCTTTGGAAACACCTCATTAACTGAACCCAGAACATCAGTTCTCAGGTGGCAGCCTGACAAGAAGTTTTTGGGTGCCACTCAGAGGGCCTGGTACAGCAAAAGCATCCAAGGCTTAGCCCCAGTGCTCAAATCTTGGCCCTCAAAGCCAAAGGCAAAGTGTGCCCAAATGTCAGTGGGCACATTAGGGTGCCCTAGAGGGCTGGAGGAACTCCAGTGGCTGATGAAATAGGTTCTGAAGGGTCACCTGGTAAAGGAAAAACTCGCCAATTTTTACCTTGCTTAGAAAATAATATATGTCAAAAATAGGATAAAATCTTGCCTTTGCTCAGCAGCTGACATTTTGAAATGAGGTCTTTAATTCTCTTGGGGAAAAAAAGAAAGGTTTGCAAGAGGAGTTGTGGAGAGATCTGCCTCTGAGTGATGACTGTGGCAGAGTGTTGAGGCAGACTGAACTTCTGAAGAAATTTAGGAGGCTACACTCGATGCAGGGGATATGAACACAACTTCCAGTAATTCGACTGCTGTTGTGTCCCCTCTAGAAGGGATATTGCATGAGGGGGTCAAAGCAAGAAGATAGGACAGACTGAAAGACTGAGGAACAGGAAAGAGGCACACATTTTCCCCACTTTCCCACATGTCTAGTTCCAGACATTTGAAAAATTCTATCATGGTCCCCATATAATTATGCCTCTACTCTCTGTGAGACATATGGTGTAGGATTCAGAAAGTATTTGGGAACCTCCCACTAGAGACCATTCTGTGGGTACACAGGATTAGGCCCATATTAGATTTCTGCACCATTTGGAAGATGGCATTCGAGCTAAATGTATTGTATTTAGCCTCTGTTGAGACTGGAGGGTGTTCCTCCCCTGCGGTGCGATGATGTCTGCAGTGGCTACACTGCAGCTCTGCAGCCTGAGCTCACCAGCAAAACTGGGTCCAAGGATGGCTGCACACCAGTGAATCCTGTGTACATCCTCCTAACATGATCACTGGGTTTGTATGCTCAAGCCATCAGGTAAATTTAAATGTGTCAATCAGGAAAACTCTAGGAGTGAAGGATACAAGTGAGGGCAAGCTTTATTTAAAACCATGTAGGTTGGCTGTGGTTAGATCACTGAGGAAGCCTATGGCTTGTCCACATGTAATGTTAAGTCAGGCTTAAAATCACATTAGTTAAAACAAGTTAGCTAACACATTTGCAGATGGAAACACTTTTCCTGTTCTGATGTGTCTAGAGGAAACAGTTTCTTGTCTGCAGTAGTGAATAATGCTTTGCATTTATTTGCTCATGCTACTTATTCTTAGAATAAGAATAAGCACCTAATAACTGGGTTATCACATCCCTGTGAGGCACTTGCACTCAGACATCCCTGTGATAGTCAGGTTAATCATTGCAACAAAACAAAACTGAAAGGAGAAAAAAGGGTATGTTTTTAGTCCACCTAAACCCTCAAATGGACTGATTGCACTTGTGTCCCCATATGGGCCATTCACTTAAGAGTTGGACTCGATGATCCTTGTGGGTCCCTTCCAACTCAGAATATTCTCTGTGTGTGCGTGTGTGTGTATGAAAGAGACAAGGCTGGAGGAAAGAAAGAAGGTCCATCAGGAAGGAGGGGACCATCTCCTTTGGCAGCAGCACAGACATAGATGGGGCTTTTTCCAGGCATGAACCTGGCCAGGTGCACCAGGTCTGCCCAGCTGGCACCAGCCTCCTGGGCCTGGTCCCCTGCTCAGCCTGAGGCACCATCCCCAGGAGGGAGCTGGTGTGCAAAAGGATGGCTGGAATCCTCTGCAGCTGCCACTTCTGTGGCGTACTTTGGCTGTTTTTAAGTTCAGTCTCCTGGGTGATCAGTGCAGCATGGCAGCACTGCAAGACCTGCAGGAGGGGCAGCAACTGGCAGTGCAAGGGGGCAGCGGTGGTTGTGGGTGAGCAAAGTGAGCTTCTGCTGCCAGCACTGCCCCAAAGGTAGGGGGTTCTCCAGTGGCTCCTATTCCTTCTTCTGTCTCACTCAATAACAAACAGTACAGACATTAGGGAAGTTATATTGTCTAAGTCAAGAAATTACTAGGGTTTTCCAATCAATTAAGCAAAGCATGTGTTAAATGACTTACCTGGGGGATTGAATTGCCTTTCTTAGCCTTTCTTTTTTAAAGGACTTGATATATCTCTAGCACAAGAAAAAGAAATGACCTAGCAATATAAAGCAAAAAGGTATTGGGAAGCTGGAAGTCAATAAGCATATATAAGAACTCTCGCCAGTTTTAATTACCTCTATGCCGTACTAATGAGAAACTTGGAGAAGCTTTCAAATTTTACCACACAGTCCTATCTATTTCTTAATGCACTGGTTGCCCAGACAGGGGCACCATTTTCTCTAGTCTGATTTACACAGACAGTATTTTGTATATGAGTATGAGTATGAGTATTTTGAGGTGGTACACTGAAAATCTTACTTCCCAAAGAGTAGTGAGATCTTTTCTTGCTATCCTCTTATTTATACCATTGCTTGCCTGTTTTTTTTGTTCTCAGGAATGTACTTCATATTTTTTTTTATTTCTCTGTTTTCCTCTTCCCAACTGTTTGATTTGTGTGTCAGTAGCAAATGATTCTTATTTTCGGGTTCTTCAAATATAAATCTGACATTTACACAGTTTATAAGTGGAGAAACTCCATGGTTTCAGGAGGCTAAGATGACATTAAAAACAAGTACTGGAAATAAAAATTCATGTCATACCAACTTATGTATACAACATTCAAAGCTTGAAAACAAAACCAGTGCATGCACAGAGTCAACATTTTGGTCAGCTGTTTCAGGGCTGATGTCTGCTGGAGCAAAGTTGGCTTATTCTTGAGACAGACATTGTCTAACCATGTCTCCTCGGGGCCTCTGCTCCTCCAGCCAAGGTGTTATGAGAATTTAGCAAGGGACTAAAAAAAGTCCAGGCTCTTCTGTAAGCAGGAAAGTGGGACAGGGCTATGGTGGTGCTGGTGCTGCAGACCAGCAGGGAGGCTCCATGACTGATGTATGCAGAATCCCAAGATCCTGCAAGTTTTTTTGTGTGCAGCACTTCTGGGCACTCGGCAGGGTGCCGATAACCAGCTCTTCTGTTATATTTAAATATAAGTTAAACTGAGCTGCCCCTTAAGGTACCGTCTTAACTGCAGGCATAGATTGTATTGTTGGAAGATGCTGTGTTGACTGCTTCACCTTTTAAATGAGGCTCCTTATAAACCATTCATAATTTTTTTTATATTTGTTAAAAGTAGTTTACAGCATCTACATAGCTCAGGGCAGTTGTGTTTCCATCTGTTCTGCCTGCTGTAAGTTGTCAGTTCTGGATTTGGCACTGTGGAGGAAAACTGGCATACGACAAAGAGGAAGCAGGACCCACATTGATTGACAGAATATTTTCTCAGTGGGAAAGTGCAGTGAACTCAGGCATAAAAAGGGATAATCCATAAGATATTTATCTCTAGGGATCTAAATTATATTGAAAAGTATACAAACAAATATCTGGTTTCTCTCTAGATGCCGTGGGCTCTACACATTCTTATGCTGTCCTTTCAGATAGATCATTGCTAAAGGAATGAATAAGAGAAAAAGTCTTTGTTGATAAATTCCCTGGGAATTCATTATAATGCTGTTTTGAGCCTTTGCATGCATTCCTGGAAGCATCACGTGTCACATTACCCTTATATGTGGTTGTGAAAACATGGAATTTAAACACAGTTTGTCCAAGAAAATGTTTCAGGCTGTTGCAACTGTACCAGTGAACCAGTATGTACTGGAAGGTGCCCAGTCCTTACTCAAGAGGCCTTTCTTTTGTCTTCTGATCCTTAGCTAGGGTAAACAACATTGAAGGTAGGTAGGTAGGTAGGTAGGGAAACCTTTGGGATGAAGAAGCAGATGGTCCATACCTATAAGGAAGTTTAATGGCTTAATGCTTTACCGGGCTTCTGGAAGCTGTAATGCCTGTACTTGGCAAAACAGATGGTGGCACTGTAAAAGTGACTGGCTCTTCTGCATGCAAAGCTTGGGATATGGCATTTTTGCCTCTAAACTTTGTCTTCGGATACATTGATGAACTTGCCATAGACTTAACAAGAGCATAAGGAAAATTATTCTGACTGGCAAATGGCGGTGTTATGGTTTGTGTCAATGCCATCCTGGCTCATGGAAAGCTCATTGAATTGCTGTTAAATTGCATTGCAGCAAAACAGCTTTCATAATGCTGCAGGGGATTTTCTGAACCACCGTAAAAAGTGGAAATGTGAAAACTGAAACTATTGAGTCCATTTAATATCATTGAGAGGCCATACCCAGCGAGTGCACTCTGAGCCGACACAGATGGCACACTGCTCTCGTCTTGGCTTCATAGATTGAGAAAAGAACTTCTAGAAACAATCATTGTCTCTCCTCTCCCCCCACCCCCGCCCTCAGTGTTAATTTCATTGCCATCACTGAAAACACACTGGGAGCTCAGCACTACCAGTCCTGCTTAACACTGAATCAATGTAGCTTCTGAGGCATTCGGAGAGTGGACACAATCAGCCTCTGTCCTATGTGATGAACAAAAGGGACTCGGGAGGATGAATAGAAAGTTATGATGTCCAGGCTTGTCCTAGCTTTATCATTTTTTGTGGTCATCTGCCTCTGGCCACCCTTCTGAGGTTTTTTGAACAGGTGCCTGAGATTTTATTTGGTGTTTTAGTTGACTGACAGACCTTTATTTACCCCTCCTGTAGGTCTTACACTGAATATTCATTCCTTGCCCTCTATCATATGGCTCTCTGCTTGGTCAAGTTGTACAGGCTGGCAGGCTTCCTCATGGTAGGAATACAGTAAACTTGGTGTTCCTCTTTCTATCCATCACCTCTCTCCTGAATCTCCTGGTGCTCAGGAGCTGTCTTCACCTGCTCCTAGGAAGGACACAGGGCTTTGCAGCACCGTCAGCACGGAGGGCTATCACCTAAGAGTGCCACTCTCCTCCAGCTGGACCTTTTGCTCTGCTGACGCCCGACTGGCTTGGCTACTCACTTTTGGGTTGTGGTTACATGACACAGCTGAGCCAGTGCATTCTTCGGGAACATTCACCCAAAGCAAAGCCAGTAGTTTTCCACTGGGATTCAAGCTCCCAGTTCAGTACTAAGATGGGTACAGAGGAAGCAAGGGTTAAAGAAGAGGTAAAGCAGATGAGGAGGAAGAGGACTGTGCCTGGCCACAACAGTGAGACATAGCATGACCAGCAGGTTGAGGGGCGTGATTCTCCCCCTCTACTCCATTCTCATGAGACCACACCTGGAGTGCTGCATCCAGCTCTGGGAGCCCTGAGACAAGGACATGGACATGGACCTGTTGAAGTGAGCCCAGAGGAGGGCCAGAAGGTGATCAGAAGGATGGAACATCTCTCCTATCAGGACAGGTTGAGAGAGTTTAGGGTGTTCAGACCGGAGAAGGCTCTGGAGAGACCTTATAGCACCTTCCTGTACCTGAAGGGAGCCCACAGGACAGCTTGAGAGCGACTTTTTACAAAGGCAGGTAGTGACAGGACAAGGGGGTAATGGCTTTAAACTGAAAGAGGGCAGGTTTAGATTAGATACTAGGAAGAGATTCTATACTGTGAGGGTGGTGAGACACGGGAACAGGGTGCCCAGAAAAGCTGTGGATGCCCCGTCCCTGGAAGTGTTCAAGGCCAGGCTGGATGGGGCTCTGAGCAACCTGGTCTAGCGGAAGGTGTTTTTTTAAAGGTCTAGGAATTAATTTCACGGAATGGAAATATCCATACTCATAAATAAAGCACTGGCTTGAATTTGTGCCCAAATTTAATCAGAACCAAAACCATGTTTCTAAGATGAAATACCTTTACAGCAGAGGAGGAAATACCATAATGTCCCAGTATTCACTGACTCATAACATTCTAGCTCAGCTTTGTATATTTGAAAAAATTCAAAGTGTTTGACATAGACTTAAATAAACATTTACCCTTTTGGTGCTCCATCCAAGTAGAGCCCAAGGCAGTACTTAAGACTTATCCATTCATAACTGGGAGAGGAATGTGGGACCTTCCCTCAGAGTCATTCCAGCTTGATCAGCTGTGGTTTGTAGTGCTAGGAATAAAAAAGGGGTTTTTTTTTAAACTTGCTTTCAGTTTTTTACTTCCTAGAATGTCTCTATCATTATGGTGTCTTTTTTTTTTTTCCCCCTATTTTCAGGGTTTTTAAGCTTAGTAATGTGAAAACCAAACTAATGTCTCAGCTAGACAGGAACTCGTGCATGAGCTTTTCTGTCACAACCCAAAGTGCAGCTTGGTCTTGATGATTTCAAATTCCTGAAGTATGAGAAATTCAGATTGAGCTACGTGCGTGCATATATGCAAGTCATATTTTGCCAAGAGGAAAGGAGATTTCCCTCAATAATGTATAGCTGAATAGCTGAGTTTCTCAGGCTAAACCTCTGTAATTTCTAAATTAGAAACTTTGGCGAGTCGGAGGAGTAGAGAGTGCTAGGCATACAGTGTGGTCCAGGGAAAACAACATTGGTTTATCGAGAGCTTTTGCTGCACGCTTAGAGAACAAAGCTGGGAAAGAAAGAGGCTTGTTTATGGTTGCACAGAGAAACACAGTTATCAGGGAACATTGTATTACCTACACAGAAGGTATCTCTGTGGATATTTAGGTTCCCTCATGATGTTTGTTGATGCTCTCAGATTTTAATAAAGCTGTGATTAATTTGTGGAAACAGATCTCCCATGTTTCTCACAGCTGTGCTAATTTCTTTATCTAATGTTTCAAGTCATCTCCTCCATTGATTTTGCAGGTAGATTTTTACCTTCTTAAAATACCTTCTTGCATGCACGTTTGTGCAGAGAGTGCTCTATCAATTTTTAATCTGAAAGTATCAGATCCCTATTCTTTGCAAATTTTCAGAGGTCTTTGTTTCTGCTAAGAAGTTTGAAAATATAAAGGACTGAAGTTATCTTCAGTTAACTTCACCAGAAGCCTCACCAGAAGCATGGTCTGTCTGTGAGCCTCAGAACAGAGAATGGTTAGAGAAAATGAGCTGCTGGAGTATAGATTTCCCTTGGGTAAAAAAAGGTGTTTTAAACATAAATCAACATGCTAATATCTTTAAAGTGAGCAATTAAAATCCAGTTCACTTTACATAACTCCTGCAATTGCCTGTGCATTAGTATTAGAAGCAAAACAGAAAATGCTTTATTTTTATTTTTAAGAATTCCTAAAGAGGGCTTTAACATTGTATTATAGAGCATTGGCAGATAAAACCCCATAACTTAAACACTGAGACATTAAATTAAGCTTTAAATAGTGGGTTTTTTTCAGAAATCTAACGGCATTTAGAATCCTGCAAAACAGACAGAATACATTTTTGCATTGAAAAGGAAGGTGCAGATGCCTTATTTATTTTTTTTTCTGGCACAGTGAACTAGATGAGTTCAATTTTTGGCTTGTGAAGTCAACTCCTTCCACTATTGTTTCATTTCAGTTTTAATTGTGGAAAAGACAGACTAAATTTGTAGTCTACTCATTAGATTTGCTTCTCAGGTTATGCTTTCCTACTAAACCTAGGTGCCCTCATCTTCCTTTTAAAGTTGGATTAATTTTTCCTTCAGCATACCATGGAGAGAGGTGCTGTCTCAGCTAGTAAGCAAATAGCTCCATGAGCAGCCAAACTAACGATGCCTGCTTTCCAACGGATGCCTGTCTCTTGGCTGATTGACTTTTAACTGAATTAAGCTGCAGCTGCAATGTGTGTGCATCCCTTAGTACGCTCCCCAGCCAAAGTTGTTCCCCCACGAGGATGCTCTGTTGTTTAGAAATACGTGGTTCAACTGAAGCTTTTCCACTATACAAGAACTCAGAAAGACTGTAGCTCTCTTTTTTTAGTTTTTTCCGGCTCTCCTGGCTGGTGTGGATTCACCACCATCTCCTCTGCATGGCCATCATGTTACCTTGGAACTCTATTCTGCTGCCTCAGGTTTGGCTGAAAGTGCCCAGCAGGCTCCAAGTCCCTAGGGCAGCTGGAGAAGCAGGCAATTTGTAGCATCATATAATCTTAGAAAACTAGGCTAAAAACTGAAAAAAACCCAACCAAATTGGGTTGGGGAAATATTTTGAATAGATCATGTTTGGATTTTTCTTCCTGAGAATGGGTGCTTTACGGGACTTAAGCACTGTTTGCCAACCCAGCAGAGAAGCCCATGACAGCAGGAACAGGAGGATGTCTGTGTCTGCTCAGTTCAAGGCAGCTTCACACCCCCACTAGGACAGCATCAGCAGGGTTGCTCTCAGCCACTGGTCCTGAAGGTGTTTTGTTATGATGTACTAAATATACTCACCAGAGCAGAAAGAGTCTTCGTCCTGCCAGCAGTAGAGCTGGGAAGGGAGCAATGTGGATTCCTGCTCCAGTGAGCATGTGCTTTATAGAAAAGTGGAACAGTTCCAGCACATAAGCAAATAAATAAATAGCATCCACCTCCTGTGTGCTCACAGCTATCCAGAGACAGGGGAGATGTGAACTTGGGTCATCTGATTTTCAGATGCATGTTCTGCTCTGGGGCGATTTAACTCTCCGTCTCTTTTCATTCTGGAAGTGATGCCCAATTTCCCTCCTGAACATGGCCTTTTGCTTAAGTATGCCACAAATAAAATTACAAACTGCATATTTGACCCTAAAATGGTACATGTACTTGCTGGAATTTCTCCATAGCCTCGCTTTCAGAGAAGAACGTATTTTTTATGCACATAAGCAAGCCAAAAAAGCCTCCTTGATTGTGGTGGGTTTTCCTCCTTTTAAAATCCTTTTGAACCAAGTTCTTACATAGTTATTATATACCACTTCAGGACACATTTTTCCCTGCTGTTTTGAGAAGAAAGAAATTTTTAAATGTAAGCATTAATGGCATTCAGGTTTTTAAATTGTGCATGGTTAATACATTGCTGAACATGCCCTGGATTTCAGAGGTGATTCACACAAGACTTTAGAAATAGGCACTTCTTAGAGAGGAAAAAAAATTGAAAGTAGTGGTGCAGCAAATATGTAGCTATTAGGCAGGGAATCACAGAATCACACAATGGTTTTAGTTGGAGGGGACTTTAAAGACCATCTAATTTCATCTCCCCTGCCACGAGCAGGGCCACCTCCACCAGACCACATTGCTCAGAGCCTCATCAATCCTGGCCTTGAACACTGAGAGTATTGGGGCATCCACAGTATCTCTGGGCAACCTGTTCCAGGACCTCACCACCCTCATCGTAAAGAATTTCTTCTCAATAGCTGTTCTAAACCTACCCTCTTTCGGTTTAAAGCCCGTACCCCTTGTCGTCTCACTGCATGCCCTTGTGAGAAGCTCCTCTCCAGATTTCCTGTAGCCCCCTTGTAGGTACTGGAGGGTGCTGTAAGGTGTCTATGGAGCCTTTTTTCTCCGAGCAGAACAACCCCAATTCTTTCAGCCTGTCTTCAATAGGATGTTATCAATTGTGGTCCTACCCCTTTTTGTGACAGTTCCTAAAAACACGGTTAATTTTCAGCTCTCTTGTTTGAACAACTGCTGAATTTAGAAAAGGTGTTGTTGTTCTTTTAAATGTGCGCTGCTCTGGCAGAACTTCTCCTAACCCATAAACTGGAATAATACCTTTGAGATCAGCAAGCTTCTTTAGGTTTACAATTGGCTAACTGAGATAAAAGTCTGGCCCAAATACTCAGTCCCCTAGGACTTTCCAAACCAGGTAGTAACCATGCAGTAAACTACTTTAGAAGGAAAACATTTAAGTTTTGAACTAAGGAGTGTATGAGCACTGCATTACTTCTTTTAGGACTCCTTTTTGCCTGTTTTGATCCACTACCATTTCACTTACTGTTTTTACATGCTCAGATATTAGTAAATGAGAGTGCTAGGGAAATTGTTTAAATCATGGTTTTCTGACTAAAGGCTGTAGGAGAAAATGACACTTTGTAAATGCCATAAATTCAGATTTTTTTAGACTGCCATGATAAAATTGCTGTTAGTAGGGCTGCTAGCTCTTTTAATTATATATTTTAAATAAAGCATTTTAAATGACCAGTATCTCATAATTTCTTCCTCTAGTGTATAATTTGAATAATATAAAGGAATTAAATTCCTCTGAGGTTAGAGGCAGACAGGATTTGAAATATTGCCTGGAGATAGGTTGGGCTTTCCTGTTAATGGGGCTCATTTTTATGCAGGGAATTGCCACATTCAAACAGACACCCTTTCATTTTAATGTTCCTTTTTGTTCTTCAGTCTCTGAGTGACAACATCCTAAAAGAGCAATGTGTGGCAGATGATTAAAAAGGACAAATATTCCAGACAGCATCCTCAATTACCTCCTGAGCAGCACCGATGATTGCTTGAGCCCTCTCTGTGGCTGCAGAGGATTCAGTAAGCTGTAATTGAAACAAATATGTGAAAAAGAAAAAATACACTTTGTTGATTATCTATACTTAGAGCTAGATCCAAAATGCAGTTTCCTCTGGGCATTTTTGGACATATGTACTCACCTGATGGTGATTTAGTAGAGGCACTTCCTTTTGCTGTCTGTCAGGAATCGGCAGACACATGTAGGCAGAGTGAGCGGGTGGCAGCAGAGGGGATGCACTAAGACATATTGATCTAACGTACTTCATTCTCTAGATCACGTTTTGAGTGGCCAATGCAAAGTAATTCTGTATGGTCTGTGCAGTATGGATAACAAAAAATGGCTACTAGTTAAGCATTAAGCAGCAACTAAATTTCTTCCTTTGTGAAAGCAGTTAAGAACAGTTTTTAATAAAATTTTTCCCCTAAAAATCTGGAAGAAATCTGCAGAGATAAGGAAGAGAAGATCTGTACAAGAAGGCATTATGTTGGTTACATCTATTTAGTGCTTGTTTTTATCTCATTTTTATCTTGCTCAAAAAATAATTGTCCCCCATGAATTTCAGTGGGATCACTCCTGGAGCAAAGTATTATTGTGAACGATGTCCAGCAGAATTCAACTGTCCTAGTATGAAATTTTATCAGGCCTGTTATGTCTATTCATCTTTTTTTCCTGTTACAGAAGGCATCAGGAAGGTGACCTGTGGTGCAGAGGTGGGAGCACCTTGGCCTGTTTTGACCACTGAGAAAATCTGTCCTTGAGAGCAAAACCCACAGAAGACAAGAACAGTAATTCTTCTGATGGTGCAAGCCCTGTGCCATCATCACTGTTGGTTTCTGAACGATGATAGAGGGTTCTGTATCCCGCTCTCTTCACAATGGATTTGTTTCAATTATTAGGTCTGCAATGTCTGTGTTATGTGAAAGAAGGACAAACTTGTTTTGGTAGTCAGCCTTGGTATTGCTGCTCGTTCCTCTGTGTTGCACGTGTATACAGTTCCCTGGGATTTCCCAAGTGCTGCTTGGCAGGCCACAGGGATGCAGTAAATGGCCCAGGCAGCACATTCAGGTAGCACAGCATGCCCTGATAGGGACATTTTACCTGCAGGAGAACAGTTGTGTTTGGATGGGGCAACATTGATGCTTTACAGGCTTTTACCCTGACTTTGATGGGAAAATACTTTAACACGCAGACGTAACAGTAATTTTATCTGGGCACTTAAATTAAAAAGGCACATGTACCCTGAAGTCTTTTGCAAATATTTGAGGCACTTGGGATATAATCTGAAAATTGCCCCATCAAAAGTGGCACTCAGGTAATTGAAGTGCGGGAACAACCTTTGCAATAACTCAGCAAACAAGACAAATAGAAAGCTAAAACTCCTGTCTTTCTGGCAACTTACCTCTCTCTCCACAAATAAGCTATTCATAAAATGCTGCCGGGAGGGTAAATTGTGTGGCACATATTTCATTTCCTCTGTCTTCAATATATCTTACCAGATGCCCTGTAGTTTCAAATAGATGCATTTTTTTTCAGATTAAGCACTTCCTAAAAGTAATGGTCCTTGATAGAAAAACTGGAGAATGATTTGCTGCTTGATTAGAGACAAAGTCTACGAAAATAACCCTTTTGATAGATGTACTGTATTGCAGTGAGTGATCCTTCGCTGCCTAGTCTTTGCATGACTTGATTTGGCAAATAGCACTGATTATGGGTGGACTATCACAGTCCAACAAGTGGCACATCCAGTAGAATAAATCATAGCCCAGAAGCATAAGTTTAGCTAAAACACCCAGTTGACTAGTTCTGATATTTTCTATCTTTCTTACATTTCTTTACATTGATTGCCTTGCCTGCAAAATCCTTTTCTTTTGTAATGAGTTACAAGTAGGAAATGTCAATGTAGTCCTTCTTGGGTAATGTAAGTCCTTGCTTTCTGCCTTAGTAGACTTCTGGTCTCTTCCAGACTTTCAGTATATTGCTGTTCCTTGGTGGCATTCAAATTAAATGAGGCGTTTGACCCTTGAGAATTCAAAATATGGGCAATTTAAGTAAATCACTTTATTAAACTCTGACTCACTTTGAACTTAAGATGTGTGCACTTCAAAGGGTCAGGCTGGGTGTACAACTTGTAGTTCAGCAACCTACGCAATATTCTTTAAGCTGCCAAAGGCAGCTGGAAATATTGTGAGATTAAGCTTTCTTTTATGCAATTTCCATATTTTCCTTTTTTTACCTTGCAGTAAGCTAAAGAAATTTATGTATTGGGTGAAAAGAGAAGGAAATATTTCTTTCAATACTTCTGAAACTCAACATTAGTTCAGATATACCTTGAATCGAGCAGTGGCTGAAGTTCTCTCCATTTTTCCTAATCTTTTTGTAACATCCATATTTAGAGCTTTCAGGTTTCTGGATCTCAATAAATCTGAGTGAACTTGCTGAAAGGCAGGGCTGCAAGACTTGCAAACACCAATCCAAGCCAATGTTCTTGGTATCTCCAGGCTTCTCGCAGCAGAACCAGAACATGGCAATGGCCAGTCATTACATGCTGATTGAAATATATAATTCTCTGGGGGGAGAAAAAAACAACTCTGCTTCAGTTGATAAGTCCTGAGATGGAACATTTTCCTTTGGAGGATGAGAAGGATTTAATCTTTTGTGTCCTGGAGCAATCTGGCACAAATCCATTCCACAATTCCCCTACACCAAACACACCTTCTTCTCTCTCCACCCCAACCAAAAAACTTTGCTCAACTCCATTAAACAGGTCTGTATAAATTGCCATATTGACACACTTCTCATTTATCTCAGCTGGAACTTTTATTTGGGGCATATTTTTGGAAGATCTCAGGGCTTCTCAAAAGTATTGGTCACTCGGATTGAGTGATTCTTTGGGCACTGTCTGGTGAGCAGGATAGTGAGTTAATTTTCATGCTGTCGGCTCACAATGTTTGATAACCTAACCTGTGACAATTTCAGAAGCCTAATAAATGGTGCTTCATTTTTATTTACTGATATTTCACTCAAATATGAATGGATTCTGACCATGGCAATATTAAATTAGCTCTATCATGCCCTTCTCTGTCAGAAGGAGGTGAATTATGAACAATAAATAAGTGCTGAATGAAATACTCTCAAAGCACTTTGCACTATGCCTGGTTTATTAGAAATGAAGCAATTCTACTTCATCTGTCCTGTCCAGGTTCTCCAGGTTCCTGAGACCTTATTAAGGGAAAATTGGTCTTCAGCATCTCAGAATGAATGACACACAAAACTGGAGGTTATTAAAAAACAGGTGCTGAATTTTTAAAACTCAAGTTCCCTCTCTTAGTTCCTTAGGATACAGGAGGCAGATAAATATTCATTATATAAAAGACACAGATAAACCCAAAACATAATATTGGCAAAAGTGGAAGACATAGATCTACATGAACTGGAGCAGTCTTTGAGAGAGAAACTGGACAGGAGGAGGAAGAGCTGATAGAAAAGTACTGGTTTAAGTGGATTGCAGTTAATGCGAGAATGCAACAGTCTCAAGCAGCTGAAAGATAAACAAGTTAGAGGGTTGTGCATTCATTCACTCATTCATTCACTCAGGATCTTGGGGCAGAGAGGCTATTATGCTGGAGGCTATATATGCAGCTATTATGCTGTAGATGAGGAAGCACATGGGAGGAAGATGTGAAGCCTGGTCTGAACAGGCTTTCTTGCAGTGCTTCTCCTGTTGCCTAGGCAGGAGGTGCTTCAGGAATTGCTGTCCTCCCCATCTTGCAATAGCTCTGCCTCCCACTGCAGGAAAAATCAGCTTAGCTTGAGGCTTCCCCTAAAATCACCAATTCTCTATGGCTCTCCAGAAAGTATTAGGTCACTCATTTCCATTTGTCAAACGCAGTCAGATCAGTGAGTCAGATGAGTCAGTCCTATGGTTCTTCTTTACATCATACTGCATCAAGGTAATTACAACATTTCACGGGGCAGCATAAATGGTGAGGAAAGAGTGATGAACTGTTGCGCACGTTACGAGGGGTGCTGAGGTGGGAGAATGAGTGCTGATGGTGAAAATGCTGGACTTGCTGTGGGGCAACCCCAGCTGACTCCAGAGGGTCTCTCTCATCGATGGGCACTGCTGGTGCTTGGGCTGGAGGCTCACACACACCTCTTTCACACCAGTCTAAATCTACCGATCCTGTTTCACCTGTGTCCAGTGCAAGTTAACAGAATTTAAAGACTATGAGCTTTGTGAATGACAAAAAAATTTCTTTCATATAATGGACCCGTACTGCCACTTTTTTAAGCCAACTGATGCAAGTACAGCAGAATGAACGCGAGGGAAAGAAGTGGGACAGCCTCCTTCAGCTACACAAGGGTAGGAAGTTGCAATAGGGCTAAGGTGAGGTGGCACTTTGTTCTGTCATGTTTCCAGGGGCAAAAGGAAATACCACTCATCTGCTTTGTCTGGTCACCGTGGGTATTGTTTGGACCAGGATTGTGTGTTTGAAGTGTTTCATCCAAGCATCCTTGGGGTGGTCTTGAAGCACACAATTTTGGTACTTTTCAGAGGAAACTGAGTGGGAAGATGCAATCCAACACACATCATGAACCCCAACTGGTAATGGATATTTAGTGCATGGCTGCAAAGTGGAGATTTGTGTAAGGCAAATCTCACGAAGCTCCTACAGCATGGTCCTTACGTCCTCAGCACCAGCTCCTCCACCCTGATAATCCACTTCTGTGACTCCAAGCCATGTGCTGATGTAGGCAGACACTTCCTTTTCCAAAGTATCCCCATGAACTTTTGGAGCATGCAACAGAGTTGGCTGAGTCTTGCTTTTCCACAGGATGAAAATTAGTTCCTTCCAACTTCTTGAAGAGTCAGGGAGTTATAAACCTGGGAATGAGGAAGTTGATCTGCATTTTTGAAAACCTTTTAGTTTCTCATGTTGATTTTTTTTAATCACCCAAATATATACATGTAACATTTGAGACTACAAAGTAGAATTGATGGGTGCATAGTCCTTGTCTGTTACTTTTCAAAAGCCTGAGCTGTTTAATTCTTCTTAAAATAAAAATAGAAGTGGTAAATTTTACACTAGCTGACAGAGACTATTTTTTTTCTGTCCAAGTCAAGTCAAGAACATAAATGTTAATTGCATTCATGTATGTTTCCCTGCTCTGACGTTAAGTGAGGGCGGAATAAGAAGGATTTCTCTGGCAGAAAGAGAATTTTCAGCCTGTAGTTAACATAAATCAGGAATTCAAATCTGGGTGGCTCCCAAGTGAACCAATTAAAGCATCACAGAGCCCTAGATCACCCTGTCCTTCAGACTTCCAAGTGGAAATGCAAAAAAATCCAAAATGTGGTTGTATGGGTTAAGGCATAGCTTTTAGGAGAGGACTGAGGAAGAGAGATTGGCTTTTTTGACCAGCTGCTGAGCTAATTCTTGTCACCCTCACACTGAGCTTCATTTCACTTCCTCAGTAAAGCTCCCTTCGAATGCCTTGGCCTACTTCCATGAATGAGGACAGCCAAGTCGGCCCTGCTGTGATGAGCAGGTCACCAGCTAGTCCTCTTTGCCAGGGGATGCCCATCACTCTGAAGGTCTATTTACTGTTTTGATTTTCCCTATCTCCCTCTAACTTTTGTGATATTCTTCAAAACTCACATTGGAAATCCATCATGTCCAAAAGAGTGGCTTTCTAAACCAAGTCTCATTCAGCAGGGAAAATTAAGTAGAGTGTACTCTCAAAGAAGTATTTTAAATTCAGCTGTGATGGAAATGGATCATTGTGAAGGTCACCACCTCAATGAGATTTTAAACCTCAAATTTGTTGAAAATATGTAGTAAATGTTTCCTTAAAGTGGAGAGCTACTGCATTGTGAGTGAAAACAACACTTCAAACCCTTGAGTCAGATTTCAAAATTAGGACAAATGTGTTTGCTGTATCCCCAAATTAATGCTGTGTGGAAGTAAGAAGTAACTTCAAAACTGAAACAGAGCCAAGGCTGGCTTTGGAGTAATTTTATTCCACAGCTAGCTGTATGCCTTCCAGTTACTGAAAAACAAATGTGACATGCTTACCACCTTTTATGTGATGGGGAAAGTGACCACCAGGAGGAATCCTGGAAATATTTCCAAAGCTAGAAGCACTTAAAAAGTGGAAATAATTACTGAAGTAAAAAAGAAAGCTTGGAATACTTTCAAGGAATTAACATAATGTTTCTCAAAACTACAACAACAACCAAAAGAACCAGGAACAAGGAGAATTTGGATCCTTCATACCAAGAGACAGCCAAAGCCCTCAAAGCACATTGGCTGCCCTGAAAGCATATTTATTCAGCTTTCAGCAGATGATTAGCAGAAATGAGACTGAACAGGGCAAAGATCCTTGATGTAGGATCCGCCAGGAGAGTTTGGAATTTGATGTTAAACTGGAATAAAAGGAACTGTGCTTGGTTTAGTATGTCATGTGGTTCTGAACCATTCAAAAGTTCATGCTTTGAGATGTCTTGAAATTTTTCAGAGTTTTAATCTGAAAAACATTTGCTATTCTTTTAATATGACTCATAAGAACAAGTCAGATGCATAAAGAGAAGTTGGTTTCACATTAGTGTGCAGGTTTTGTGCACAAGTATATTCAGTCGATTAAATTCTTGGAACGGATACAATAACTCCACACTCTTTTTGTTTTAGGCTTGTACTGTTATCCTCAGAAAAACAACATAATTTCGTTCCCTGGGAAAATGTCTCTACTATCATCTTAGACTGGTACAAACAATATTTCTAGGAAAGGAACAAGGACTTGAGTTTCTTTCTGCTTGTCTGCAGAGTGCTTCTTTGTTCAGCTATTTGTATTTTTTCTGCTGCCTCTGTGCATTTGAGATTTTTTTCTTGCTGCTGCTCATGGGATGTGCTGTGCCTATGGCAGTGCGGGACTGGCAGGACTGGAGAGCACCTTCTGCAGCCAAAGCTGCCTGTTGTCCTCCTTGGGATGATCCTACTCTTTCAGCTTGCGTGTAGCAATGGCAAAGGTAAGCCAGCAAATTTCCATAGAGAAGTAGCAGTTAAAAGTACTTATTGATGGTTTCTTTATTTATAACTGCCTTCAATGCATCGGGTTAAAAATTAAAATTAATTTTAGAAGAGGGAAAAGTCTGGATAAATAGGAATTTTTAAATTCTTTAAATTCTAAATTTAAAGAACTTTAGTGAGGGCATTGTTTGCTATAGTCATCTTAACTATTTTTCAGACAGTTCTATGTAATTTGGGGGTTCTAAAATGGTTAAGTTGGTTTTGTGATGTTCTCCACTCTGTACGCATACCAAATCCTTAAATTGCTCCTGCTTGTATCTCATAGCTCTTCCTTTTTGGCATTGCTGCTGGTCTTGTGTTTAAGAGAAGTGGTGATGTGCACTACAGAAAGCCCAGCATTGTTGCCAGTGTTGTTAAAAGCTCCGCAGCCTTGCCATGTCACATGTGGCATCTCACAAGGCTCTGGCTGGGCATTAGCACATCCTCTCACGTGGACTCTTCCAAGAGCCCCCGAAATGGACAATTCCAACCAGCAAATGACAATTCCCATCCTCAGTGCTTCCCAGAAAGGGGTTTGACCGTGTTCATGGGTGAGCCTTCATGCCCGAATTTCTTGTGAGCGTGTCGTGGTTTGACACTGGCCCAATGCCAGACACCCACAAGAGTCGCTCGCTCACCCTCCCCTGCCACAGCTGGGCAGAGGTGTGGGGGGAGAACACTTAATGAGTGAGATAAGG
>VWPU01020007.1:0-51370 GCA_013398955.1 Callaeas wilsoni
GCAGGGACAGTGGAAGGGGCAGGCAGGGACAGAGAGGTGGCACGGAGGTGGCCGGGTCAGGACGCAGCGGTGGGCAGGGTGGAGGTGGCGGCCCCAGCCCCGGTGCAGTGCGGCGTCTCGCCGCTCGGGGGCAGCCGTGCCGCACCGTGTGAGCCCCGATAGCCGCGCGGCAGGAAACGGGGAGAGGTGACAGAGGGGCAGGGAGCAGTAGCGGGGTCTGAGTTTCTTCAGCGGACGGCTGTAAGAATCCATCCATTCCTTTCACACAGGTACACCCCTCACTGTGAGTGTCTTTAACCTGAGTCTTGCTGCAGGCGTTTCCTTGGTCTCCCTGTACACCTGCGTTCCTAGGCTGCCAAACTTCCTGACAGTGTGAGCCTTACGCCAAAGTCTTCATGGATGCCAGTGACCTGTTCCTTGGCGGATATAGGATTTTCTGCAAGTCTGAAGTGGTGCCTTCCTACTACTCTACTGTAGGATCATAGAGGACACTGGCGAATTTTGACCTGTTGGCGTGCTTTCAGGTGTCTTGGCAGTCCTGTTACCAGCTTAGATTGACAGCGAAAGCGAAGGTCTTTGTGAGCACCTCTGCTCAGAGCTGCCTGTGCTTGTATTGAGATCGCAGACTCTACTCAGCACCAAAGTTACATTAGCTTTGCAGATGGACTTTTGCCATTTTTTCCCTCCATCTTAGATATTTTATTGTTACCTCCTTGCCCATTTCCCACATTTTTATACATTGTTTAGCTATGTCCTTCGTTTTTTTGTTCAGGCACTTTTGGTCACCTGGAAAGTCTTCTCTTCTCTCTGCAAATACTTAAGATAATTGTAAAACACTTTTGCAGTTGCTGTAGGCCAAAGACCAGCTCTGTTCTGATTGCCTGCTGTCTGGTGTTAAGTACTTACATCATCTCGTGTTCTTCAGCTGTTTGTCCATATGGATTTGCTCCGACTTGAAAAGCTGACGGGTGGTAAAAGGAAGGGAGAGGCGGGATCCCTGCAGGGAGTGCGCATGAAGCCATATGTCGGTATTCCTGGGTATCTGGTGCCCTCTGGAGACCGTGGCTGCCCACGACATCACGAGTGTCAAGACAGCACGTTAATTTATGTCCCTGCTCTGGGCAGGCTGAAGAACAAGATGAGCTTTATTGTTTTTACAGCAGAAGTGGAGGATACTAGAAGAGGCAGTAGAGTAAAAGCAAGAACTGCTTAAAAATAATAGCAATTACGTGTCTTAAAATTTTTAAAGTTAATGGAGACTTCATAGCTGTGCTTCATGTTCATGTCTGTAAGCTTGTGCAAAATCAAAATTGAGTACGCAAGATTAAGCATAGATATTTGAAAAGAGTATGGGGATTTTAAAGTGTTGAGTTAGCAAGGGAGATTAAATATTTATATTAATTCACTTAGCTAGTCTGAGAGGCCAGTCAGTCTAATGGGAAAACACAGAAGTCTCTTAGCAGATCTGGAACTGGATTCAGGAATTTTTCACAGGCTTAGTAAGGAAGCTGGCTTTTTTGTTACTTTCTTCTTACCCAAAGTTGACTTTGGTACCTTTTTAATGCTTAGTGAGGGGTATAAGAAATGGTATCCTGATGCAGGGAAAGTGTTTGGCATGGTTAGGGAACCTCCTTTTATTTTTACTAAGTAAACCACCTGGAACAGAGATGGACTTAAAAAATGCTCGTTTACTATAATCTTATTCCTTTCATTTCGGAAAAAACTGCAAAATGATCATTTCTTTTAGCTCTTGTTACTCTTGAAACAACCTTCCTGCATAATTAGAATACGAGAGTTTAATATTTTTCCCCAGGTGCAGTGAAGAACACTGGGTGATCTGAGGAGGCACAAAATCTCAGTGTTACGTTTGCATGCAGCTATTGTCAGAGTTACAGTTAAGGCCCACCAAAATGCTGAGCTTCTGTATTGTTTGTGACTGGATGGATGGATTTCACACAGGTATCACGAGATCCTTAGAATCCACCAGCTCAGAGTCCACATCTCTGACATTGAAGGGAGATTTTAACTGAGCTCTGTCTCCTGCTGTGGCTCATTCAGCTGAGGAGGGAGTGCACAGTGCATCTTCGGATCCACTCGGGGCCCAGCAGTGCCACAGGTGGGAGCAGGAACTGGACTCCAGGCTGCTTACAAGAGGCATATTTGCCTAACTCCTTTATGTCCTTATGTTGTTCAGAGGAGTTCCAACTTGAAATAATAGTGGTTTGATCTGAAATAAGCTGCACTTATGTTCTTGTGCGTAATTCTTAGTGCCTTCCTTGAAACGTTCTGCAGTTCTCAACTTTCTTTAAGGTTGGCTTTTTGTTTTAACAATGTGGTAATTTTGTACTTTTAAAATTTATGGCCAGAGACTGCCTCTGGTACTGCTAAGCTATGTGAGATGATTAAACAAGCTCAGTAAGGAATAATACTGCTGTGCATCTTGCTGGTGGGATTTGTGGTCTTTGAGAAACAGGAACATGCATATCACTTAATCTCTCTTCCTTGCTTTCCTTCCTTTCCAAGAAGCTGATACAGTTGTCTCACTGCAGGCAGCATTCTGTGATTGCCTTGGTTTGCAGTGGTGATGGGCTC
This sequence comes from Callaeas wilsoni, assembly GCA_013398955.1. NCBI lineage: Eukaryota > Metazoa > Chordata > Aves > Passeriformes > Callaeidae > Callaeas > Callaeas wilsoni. The sequence continues at coordinate 2,593 of VWPU01020007.1, forward strand.
GTGGAGACCTACAGCTCTCAGCTCCTGTTTTCGGAATACGATTGGGATGAGTTGGGTGTTTCCAGTTGGGCGACTTGTTCTTCTGTGGGATTTGTGCACTTGTTAAATACATTGGATGGTGTGCAGCATTCATTTTCTTGTTTTTACTGCAGGAAGGTGAAATGGAAGGTGAGGCAGTTGACGCTATTGTGGAGGAATCAGAAACTTTCATTAAGGGAAAAGAGAGGAAAACCTATCAAAGACGCCGTGAAGGTGGGCAAGAGGATGATGCTTGTCATATACCGCCAAACCAAGCAGATGGAAGTGAAGTGGTGCAGGATGTCAGCAGTGGGGTGCAGATGGTGATGATGGATCAGTTGGATCCAACTCTTCTTCAAATGAAGACCGAAGTAATGGAAGGTGCAGTGCCTCAAGAAACTGAGGCTACTGTGGATGACACACAGATCATAACACTTCAGGTTGTTAATATGGAAGAGCAGCCTATAAACCTTGGTGAGCTTCAGCTGGTCCAAGTACCTGTACCAGTGACTGTACCTGTTGCCACCACGTCTGTGGAAGAACTGCAGGGAGCATACGAAAATGAGGTTTCCAAAGGAGGCCTGCAGGAGGGGGAGCCCATGATCTGTCACACCCTCCCTTTACCAGAAGGCTTCCAGGTAGTTAAAGTGGGTGCAAATGGTGAGGTGGAGACACTGGAACAAGGTGAACTTCAGCCACAGGAAGATCCCAATTGGCAAAAAGATCCAGACTATCAGCCACCAGCCAAAAAAACAAAGAAAAACAAAAAGAGTAAGCTTCGCTACACTGAGGAAGGCAAAGATGTGGATGTCTCTGTGTACGACTTTGAAGAGGAGCAGCAGGAGGGTTTGTTGTCCGAGGTTAACGCAGAAAAGGTGGTGGGCAATATGAAGCCACCAAAACCAACAAAAATTAAAAAGAAAGGTAAGTTCCCCATCTGCAAATGGATTTTGAAAATGCTTTTGTTGTGGTGATTGCAGTGTGATTGAGGCAGGTGGGAGGAGAGCAGGCATGCCCAATGCCGCTGGCTCACAATGTAACAGTGCTTGACTGCAGCTTTCTTGGGCACACCTCCCTTCTCCTCTCTATAGGCTGACAAGGGAGATAATTTTCCACAAATGTGATACCGTGGCATTAATATTCTTATACATCTATGATTGAAAAGATTGTTCTCTTTGCTGTACTACACATGTAACAGTTCGTGTGCATGTTTTACATCAGGAGCCAATGGTATAATTAGTTCTGTGGGCTTTTTCCTAGCCAGTTTCTGCGTAAGGTAGATGGTGCAAAATACAGTAATAAGTATGTTTGATTTTTGTTAAAACTGTAAGTTAAGGAACTCTTTTTAGAGTGCAGAAGGAACATTAAGTGCTGGCATACTAGAGAAAATTGAATCCAAACCAGCCACAGGCAATGCAGTTGGATTTAGTGATGCGTGGTGGTTCCTTGCAGTAGTTGCACACCCAAGAGTCTTTCCTCTTACATTACACAGTAGACCACAGTACTGTCAAAGACTAAAGATGATTTCCTTCATGGCCAGGTGTAAAGAAGACATTCCAGTGTGAACTGTGCAGTTACACTTGTCCACGTCGTTCCAACTTGGACCGCCACATGAAAAGCCACACCGACGAAAGACCACACAAGTGCCATCTCTGTGGCAGGGCTTTCCGGACAGTCACGTTGCTGAGGAACCACCTCAACACTCACACAGGTACTCTTGGTTTTGCATACATTGTTTTTGTAGAATCTCCTCTGCCATCAGAACAAATAGATTGAAGATAGACCCTTCCTGTTTTCCTAATTCCTCTTAGGAAACAAGGTGAAAAAGAGGAAACGGTGTAGTTGTTTTCTGCCTGGCCAGGTCAGGTGCAGAGCTTATCCTGTTCACAGGTACAAAATTGATCCTGGGCTTGATCTCAAATTACCTGAAGTTGTAGAAATGCCTTGGGCATTAGCACTCGTGTTTTCAGCTTGTTGTGCCTTACTGCCAAAAAAAAGTGTAATTCATATCCCTCATTTTCTCTGCTTACTGAAGTTGTGTCTAACTAACTGGTTTCTAATGTGTAAACAGCTAAGTGCTACAAAAATAAAGGAGTCCGTTTCCTCACTGAAAGGATATTAATTCTCTGCGATCTTAAATCTATTAGTTATTTATACAAAACCTCTGATTTTTGTGCGTTCTGCTGTTCTAATTTAATCTTTCAAAACATGAAAACAGTGTTGCTAATTCACTTTAAAAAACAAAAAATACAAAAATCCACAACCAGTACTGTCTCATATACTTTTTTGTCACTAACTGTGTCGCTGTCTTGCTGCACACCGTTAGGTACTCGCCCTCACAAGTGCCCAGACTGCGACATGGCCTTTGTGACCAGTGGAGAGTTGGTTCGGCATCGCCGCTACAAACACACCCACGAGAAACCATTCAAATGTTCCATGTGTGACTATGCGAGCGTGGAGGTATGGGGCTTGTTACAGTGCTGAGTGCTTCCTTATGTGCCTCAAAGCTTGTTCACCATCTGTTACGAACTCTGTTCTTAGGCATTTCCTCTTTGGCCATTTGGTTGAAAGGCTCTGGGCAAAAGAAGTTATAAATCAGGGCTGCTCTTGGAAGCAAATGGTGGGGTTTCCTCAGTGAATCAGAAAGCAGTTTGAGATCACTTACAGAAATCCTAGGTGATACCCATTTCCTCTTTGGAGACAATAATTGTCACAGTTTCTTAAATGATTTGTCTTTTAAGCTGATTGCAGGAATTGTAGTGTGCTGCATGTTGAAGGAGACAGACATTTTCTGCTGCAGTAGGATATCCTTTCTGTCCACAGTGCCCTCCCATTTTATAAACATGCATTCTGCACATCATCTGTTTATGCCATGAAGGTGTCTGTAGCTAAAACTAATGAGCCTTTGTCTCAGTATTGGTGAAAAGCAGCTTTGCTAATGTTAGATGATAGCTTAATTTGCCTGAGCAGATTAGACATTCTTGAATGCCTTCCCTCCATGCAGTATTGTTAGATATTTTATAGGACAGCTTTTATATTATGAAATGAAATTTGAGCCAGATGATGAGCAACATAATTTTTAAAAAATGGGATGTCTGCAGTGGAGGAAGGCTACAGTGGGAGAGCATGAGTAGGGGCTTCAGGCTTTTTTTCCCTGCCCACGCTGTGCCTGTAGTGCTGTCACTTCAGGCCCTGTGGTTTGAGTGCTAAGTAAGTTATGTTGCAGAGGTTTTCATACTATAAATTAGGAAAGAATAACCAAGTTGGTCCTTATGAGGTCATGCTGCTTTTTGTAGGCATAAGTTGGTGATTAAGCAGTGTGATCAGGCTGGAGTAGAAAATGCCATACTGTTGGTGTTGCTTTGAGCTGGGTTTGTACCTTCTAAATAAAAGCAGGAGACAAAAAGAATTGAGCTTCCCCACGCCACTTCCCTGTGTCTCTCCAGGATATTTTAAAGTTTTAGGGGGTCTTCAGATGCTGACATGGTCGGTAACAGTAAGGTGAGCACAGAGTCTAAATCAGGCCTCGGTGAGTGTGGGAACAAGCATGAGGCAAGACTGGGAGTGAAGCTGGGAGGTGATGTGGAGTGGGCAGGAGCAAGTGGCTGCGTGCAATGGGAAAATGGCACTGAAATGTGCTTGGTTTTGTGCCTAAATAAATATAAGCTGCCTTAAACTCCTGACTGGTTTCTTTGGCAGTCTGGCCTGCTCATCTGTGCTAACTTCAGTCTTGCTCTTGGCTTCCAGGTTAGCAAATTGAAACGCCACATCCGTTCGCACACCGGAGAGCGCCCGTTCCAGTGCAGCCTGTGCAGCTATGCCAGCAGAGACACCTACAAACTGAAGAGGCACATGAGGACCCACTCCGGTACTGATGCCATATTCTCTTAGTGTCAGAGTGCTGAGGCTATGTACAGTGTGTGCTGACACACAGCAAAACAAATACTACTGTGTAGGTTAATACAAAGCCTTTATGAAGTGTGTAGCTGAAGAGAATGCGCCACGATTTGTAAGCACTTGTAAATTTATAACCTGATAAAATTACTGCACTGAGAAATGAGCTTGGAGGATTCTGATTTCTGGTTTGACTGTGAGGTGATAAAATGCAGGCACCTCTAGTACGAACAGAAGAAACTTCTATTTGCAGTGTTCCAGTTGAAGAGTAGAGCCATTTGCAGTTTCATGCTTCAGTGTAGTTTTAAAAGCATCTCATGCATGTTAGTTCGTAAAGATGCTAATTTTTTCTTCAATATAAATAGGGATGATTTTAGCACAGAATGTTACTGCAGTGCCAAATTAATCATATTGCTAAAATTGAAGGGGAGAAAGATGCCCTTTTATGTACACATGAACATTCAGAACCTCCACCCCAAAAAAATCTGATACCACTTGCTCTCTTCTGGCAGCCTGCATGTAGGTCTTGCCTGCATTTCTCAGAGTAAGAATAATTTAACTTCCTTAAGGATTGAACTTTAGTTTCTTTGTAGGAAGATGCTTATTACTGGAGCTGTAACTTGGAGAGAAAGACGTTATTGAGCGCTTTGTAGAATTACAATTACTGTTGTCTAGCTGTGTGTCACAAGTTTCGGGGAGGTTGTTTGGGGCTTCTTGGTGAGATTTCTTTTTAATAAAAGTTCTTGTTCTATTTTTTCCTTTTGCTCCTGAAGGAGAGAAGCCATATGAATGTTACATCTGCCATGCTCGCTTCACTCAGAGCGGTACCATGAAAATGCACATTTTGCAGAAGCACACGGAGAATGTGGCCAAATTCCACTGTCCTCACTGTGATACTGTTATAGCGAGAAAGAGTGACCTGGGTACGTGTCTCCCAAACGCTGAAAATGCTACAAAACTTACCAGCATTAGAGTTCACATAACCCAGCTGCTGTCTCTTAACCCAGTACCCAGTCTGGTAACTGCACAGCATGAAGCACAGCTTCATATGTGGGGCTGGTAGCACACACCTTTAGCTTACCATAGTTGCTGCAAGCTAGAACAGTTTTCAGTTTCTTCTCATTATTTGCATTTTTTTTTCCAAGCATAGAAGGTAAGTTACTGTTTGCCCATAGAGGCAAGGCATTTTTTGAACTTGGACTGAGATTTCAACAGCATAAGGACTGGGATCTGAAAAGCAGTAAGATCACTTGGCTTAACCTCGTGCACATCGGAGGCCCCTAACTTTTGTGCAGAGATACTTTCATGAAGTTAAAAGGTTTGAATTAGACCAAGTATTTAACTTTCCAGGATTTGGAGCTGTGTGCTCACAAAAGCCCTGAGTCTTTGCAGTATGGCATTCCTGATCTAGTGAGCAGTACCCAATGTGATTCCAGCAGGCAAGCTCTTATGTTTCTGGAAGATGACAAACAATATCATGCCCAGAGCAGCTGAGGGGAAGGAAGGAGCCATGATTTGGCAGAACTTTCTGTCTTTAAACAGAATTATCACCCAAGTAATGGGAAAGCAGGCTCCCTTCCAGTAAAGACAAGTGCTACAATGAGAGGCAGTTTGAGAGGAAGGCAGTCACTTGATGTCAGGAGCAAACAAGCTGATTTACAACAGAGGAAAACTGATGTTAGCTATGAAGAATTTTTCTTCTAATAATGCTTTAATCTACCCTAAGCTACCTCGTGCAGCTGTGGTATGCTCTTCGTTGGAGGATTTTAAAGAAGTGACTAAAACCTCTGTTGGGGATTATCTGCTGGTATCCCTGTTGCCTTCTAGCCCTGTCACTCTGACTTCTAATCCTGCAGAAAATCCTGTTTCCCTCCCCGAATTACCTGGCTTCTGGCTGTATCCAGGCAATTCGAGTTAGTCTTAAACATAACAGTCCATAAGACACTTTAGTTTGACAATCCTATGTCATCAAATTCAAGTATCCTGAATCAGCACAGATTGCAACTAATAACCAAATCTGGAATCCTGTGGAAAATCTTAACGGAGTTTTTCTGCAAGCTCTGTGTGTGTAGAAATGGTTCTAGTTGGTTTTACTTGCGAGTCCTTCACGTTTTTAATTGAATCTTAAAGTAACTATTCCACTGTTTTGGCTGAGCTTGGGAGGGAGGATCACTGAAGGGCTGTGGGCTCATCTTTCATGCTTGGAAAGCCATGGTGGTGAAAGCTTTTGATTCTTTTTCCTGTAGGTGTCCATTTGCGGAAGCAGCATTCCTACATTGAGCAGGGCAAGAAGTGTCGCTACTGTGACGCTGTGTTCCATGAGAGGTATGCCCTCATCCAGCATCAAAAGTCCCACAAGAATGAGAAGCGCTTCAAGTGTGACCAGTGTGATTACGCCTGCAGACAGGTGAGCTGGGGGCTCTGGCACCCCTTAGGAGTGTTAGGACAGGAGCTGAAAGTACAGGATGGAAATCTTAGCTGTTAGGTTTGATCAGCTGTCCAGATCAAATTAGCTGTCTCAATCTTTTGAAGGGTGTAAAAGAGAGTGACTTTTTCTTGGTGTGATTCTGTCCTGTAGAGAAGAACCTTCTAATTCACAACTTCAATGTACCCATTAACCAAGGGATAAGAGTCCATGTAGGGTGGAAGTAGCTAGGACTGAATATGCCATCAATCAAGATATTCTTGCATTGCTGTGGAATCATTCTTTTCCTGATATTAAGGATAAAACTTTGGCCTCATTTTAGCCGAAAATTCTCTTTTCTGTATCCATTTACGTGAGTTCCCATTTTTCCTGTCCGTGCCAGGAGCGGCACATGGTCATGCACAAACGGACCCATACTGGAGAAAAGCCTTATGCCTGTAGCCATTGTGATAAAACCTTCCGCCAGAAGCAGCTCCTCGACATGCACTTCAAGAGATACCACGATCCCAACTTTGTCCCTGCTGCCTTTGTCTGCTCCAAGTGTGGCAAAACATTCACTCGCAGGGTAAGGGAATGTGCTTTGAATTGGGGAGGGTTGGGGTGGAATGAAGCTTTTTTAGCCAAAGGGAGGGAAATGTTTACCCAGAAGGAAAGATGGGTAAAGTACAGGGTGAAATATGAATCTTTTAAACAGAGCCCTTCTCTCTGAGAGGAAAAGAGAGGAGAGAGAATTCAGAGCTGGTACCAATACACGTTAGTGTTGACATCATGAGCAATGGGGAAATGCAGCTTTATGAATAAAGTTAATGAATGTACCCATTTCCCCTAAAGAATCTCTCTTTTAAAAAAAGGCAAAAGACATAGTTACCAGAAATGTGTTTGAAAATACAGAGCCAAAATGTCTGATCTTGAATTCAATGCGTGTTTTAACTTTTCTTGTGTTTTTAATCTTTCACTGAGTAGAACACAATGGCCAGACATGCTGATAACTGCTCTGGCCTAGATGGTGGGGAAGGAGAGAATGGAGGAGAAACAAAGAAAGGCAAACGTGGCCGAAAGAGAAAGATGCGTTCTAAGAAAGAAGATTCTTCTGATAGTGGTAAGAACAGCTCAGTACCTTCTGAGAATTACAGGTGATTCTGTGATTCACTGCATGTGTTAGCTGCTGGTTTGCCAGTTCTGCAGGTTTCTTCTGGCACTTGAAAGAATCTTGGCTGGTTGGCAAACACAAAATATTATGGTACATGGCCAAGTACAGAGGGATGTGAGGGATAATATAGATCCTGCTGTCCCAGGCCTGTTCCAAGAGAGTAGTTTAAAAAACACTGCCTGGCACCCCTTGTGTCAGCTGTGCCATTCCTGTCCTGCCTGTGTGGGAGACTGTCTGGTAATTTTTTTTAGAGTCCCAAAAGAGACTGCATGGTTCTGCCCTGCATTGCTACAGAGTGTTACTTGATCCTTCTTCACCATTGCTGGGTGGCATGTCCAGACAACTCCACCACTGAATAGTTTGGCTACTTCTGTGGTGGCAGGCTGGAAACATCCAAGGGAATAGTGGAGGTTAATATTATACATGAAGGAAAAACTCAGTCTTAGTCCTGTCTCCTGGTAGAAGAAAAACTTCATGTCTTCAACAGGAAGAGCCAAGTAGAGTCTCAAGACCAACCAGTTCAAAGATGATTTTGTAAAAGGAGTGTTGCTGATTAGTCTTTTATCTGGAGTGCTTTATGTAATTAATCAAGGGGTGGAGGTTGGGAGAACACGGATATTTATGGTTAGAGAATGCGTATCTGAAATTCTCACATGGCAAATGAGTTTTAGGATGAGTATGATCAATGGTTTGCAAACCTTGATTCAGAAATTACAGAAATTGATGCTTAAACTCATGTTTGTATAGATATTTGGAAAAATGTATTAGTTGAATTAAGCATGTGTAACTAATTGTGCGTTTAAAACGTGAAAAGGTAATGGAGGCAGGGTAAAATAACTGATGGAAGGTAATTCAAAATGTGGCATTCTGGAGTATTGCATTCTTAGTGTCTGATTTGAAATCTTCCTGGGAGTTTAGCCTGTTCTGAAAACTCACATTTTATTTAGTTGGTTTGGTCTGTGTTTAAAACAATTTTTTGTGGGGGAAGCTGGACAAAAGTCAGGCTTGTTAATGAGCTGATGATACGCAGTGAACGATGCCCAGGCTCTGTGGCTGAGGGAATCCCTGCAGCCTCAGTGGAAGTGGCAAGTCTGGTCTGACCTCAGGAGTCATTTGATAGATATGAAGAATTGACCAGTGTGAGCTGAGTAGCTGTAAGAAAGATGTCCTAATCACCTGCTTGAGGAATTGCATTATTCACTGTTGTGTTTATTTGGAGATCTGCAGTTTCACGAGGTTTGGCAACTACTGAAAACCTAAAAATTACAAGCAAAGCTGGAATGAAATAGACCTATTTGTGTTAATGGGGCGGGGGGGAAGACAAAATAGTGAATGATAGATTTGTCTGCTGGCTGCCCAACATAAGACAGAATGTTAATTGATAGACATCATCCCCTCATTGACTTGAGGGGAGAATGTAAAGAACCTCTAAAAAGATGGGACCTGAGAAATCCAGTAAAAAAATTCCTCATGGGAGATATCCCTTGAGTGACTGTAAAGTCATGCAGCATATACATGCCTCAGTGTGGGGTGGGGTTTTTCCCTTTAGTCAGATAAAAGGAGATACCCTTGTGGCCCATGTGTTCATGAGTGAAGCCACTCCTCTAGCGAACAGCCTTACAAATTTAAGGGCAATCATTTTGCTGTCCAAACAATATCATCCTATTTGACATCTCTCACTGCTTTTTGTCTGCTCTGGTTTTGCCCAGAGCATTATGAATGTGTCGATGGTCCTCACCTATTAACTTTAAGGAGTGTTCTAAAGAATTAAGTGTAGAGCTTGAGGGGTAGGAGACTGGCTCTTGGATACCTCTTAGGATTCTCTGTTTCACAGAGATCCTGGAGTGGCTGCTACAGCAATTTACATGGGATGTACCTGTTTTATCTTCTTGCCCCTCTATTTTCCCCACACTTCTTGAAATCACCTCATCCCCTCCCCTAAACGTCCTGTAGGTAGTCCTGTGTGGTCCAAAGCAGCCTTCCTCCTGCATGCCATTGTGTCCCATCCCCAGCCCAGAATTCCCCAACACCCCATAGTATGAAAGGTGACCTCAAGAGCTGCTTCCCATGACTCATAGGGATGGGTTCCACACCCAGTGGCTCTCCTGGGAGTGACCTGGACAAGAAGCTTGTTCCTCAGAAGTTGTGAATTTGGGTTCCCACCTTCCATTGTGCAGTGCTGTGCTCCTCTGTGTTGTGCAGGTGGGACTTGGATGGGCTCTTGGACCCTCTGATGGGCTTGGGAATAGCCCAGCCATGTCTTGTTTGGTCTCCCTTGTGCTGTTGTCTCTGAGCTCCTTTGTGCATGTGCAGAGTAGCTTTTAGCACATAGTCTAACATAATTAAATTGCCTTTTGCTTTCTGAAGGACAGTTCTGTTCTCTCTAAGTGAGGGTAACATTAAGAATCTGTGGCAACAGCTTCTGAACAAAGGCCTTATTTGCCTTCTTTCTCAGCAGAGTTGACTCCTTCAAATCCATCCCTTTTGGATGGGATTTGATGGTGCTTCTCTGTAGATGGGTGTTTTATTCTTGTTTAAACTGAAGATTTATCTGACATCCTTTCTTACAGAGGAAAATGCTGAACCAGATTTGGATGATAATGAAGATGAGGAGGAGACAGCGGTAGAAATTGAGGCTGAACCAGAAGTTGAGCAAGAGGCTCCTGCACCACCTCCCAGTAAGAAAAGAAGAGGAAGACCACCAGGCAAAGCTGCTGCGCAACCAAAACAATCCCAGCGTAAGTCACTAATTGAAGCTTACTTTACCCTGCTTACTTGAGCACCTTTTTCCTTGGATTTGGCTGTTCTTGTGGATGTGATCCCTTCGAATGAGATTATTTTAAAAGTAGGTAACTGTAGTTGTCTCTACATTGCTAAGAACTCACCTCGAAATTTGTTGCAAGGGTTTCCTGGTCATGAGGGAACATGGCCTCTTCAGGCCATGCTAAAAGAGAAAGGACATTACTTTTTGTTTAGTATTGTTTCATTTCATAGTCGTGCAGACTGCTCACTTCTTTTTGTACCACTTGTGGTGGCTCTGCTGATATACAGTCCTTGGGAAAACAGCTTCAGTAAAAACATCATCGTGTTCCTACCTGGCTAGCCTTTGCTGGTATTGCCACAAATGAACTTGCTTGAGGCGTTTAGTTCTGAGCAAGGACGGGTGCAGGTGTTGTTTCAACTCAACAGGGATGTCCTTAAGAATAGACATTGTAACTGTGCAAAGTCAAAGTAAATAAATTTTAGGCTCAAAGTAGGAAGAGAAATTAGTTCCTCCAGGGAGCTGGTGGCTTCCTCAGTGGCTTGGCTGTCTGCTCAGTGCTACAAAGCGTGGCCAGTGTTCTTTCTGGAATTATTCTGTGGAAACATTAAATGCTGAATTTGTCACTAGCATCACTAAATTCCCCTGAAGTTTAAGTTTTGCCTTAGGCCCATATATTGATAGGAGTTTTGGTTTTGTTCATTATTCTACAAAATCCATTGTTTGAAAAATGTTTTAGTATGAAAATGCACACTGGAACTGTTGTACTGGGAGCCCATCTTCATACAGGGGCGAGAAAATAGATGCTTGGGTGAGTGAGGTGGGTTGAATTGCTGCCCACTGATGTGGCAATGCTTGCTATGGGCCTCACCTTCCCTTGCCATGGAAGAGTCTTAAGGATCTACCAAAGAGCTGCTTGAGGCATGCAGGCTGGCCCTGGAAACAGTAAAATAACCTTTCTCCCCTCCCTCCTCCTTTGTTTTTGCCCTTCTAGCTGCAGCAATCATTCAGGTTGAAGACCAGAACACTGGTGAAATTGAAAATATTATAGTTGAAGTGAAGAAAGAACCTGATGCAGAAACAGTAGAGGAAGAGGAGGAAGCTCAGCCTGCTGTAGTGGAAGCTCCCAATGGAGACCTCACCCCTGAGATGATTCTCAGCATGATGGACCGGTGATGGAGGAAGACCACGCTGGCTGACTGAACTGGCCTGGGCTGTGTTTAAGCGGCTCAAATCTATTTTTTTTCCTTTAATCTTTTTTCTTGGCTTTGGGAAATGCATCATTTTAGACCATTTTACCAAACATACTGGGAAATAAAACGATGTTAGAATGTGATTTAACTAGAACTTGCTGTTTTATGTTAGCATTACAGGATCATGGAACATTAGGAAATATTTTGGAGTCCTTGAGGGTTTCCTCTGAGATGCTTGATTTAGTTTTGCTCTGAACTGCATTGTAAAGCTGGTCCAAGGGCCGTGTTTACATGCACCAAGTTTTAATATACAGAAGCGGAAGCCTTGACTAGAGTATGTGGAAAACCACTCCGGACTTGCCCTTCCAGTTCCCAGAGTCCTTGAGCCTCTTCTCTCAGTAGTGTTTTTAACTGTAAATGCAGACTTGGGAGGGTTCTAGACTTTTGAAATGGTTTTTTTTTGTTTTGTTTTTGGTTTTTTGTTTTTGTTTTTTTGCTTTTTCCCACTGAGTAGCTCCGGTTCTCCAAGTCGGCTGCACACAGTAGTTTTGGCATGCTCCCAACTGGTTTCTGTCCTTCATATGCTTTGCTTTCTGCAAAGCATTTCTGTAATGGTCAAGCTTGTAAATAACTTTTTTTTTTTACATTTTAATCTTTTTCCATTAATTAAGAGGTATGCAAAAATGCAGTTTAAAGAAACCCCAGTATTCTAATTCCTTTCAAACTAAGTGACAAGAGAATTGATAGAGTGTAAATGTTGGAAAAGCTGTTGATAAGGTAGAGAAAAGCTGTACCCAGACTATTGCTTGCAGAACAAGAGAAACCCACATGTGAAATCTGGTTTTGAAGCACAAAAAAATTGTATTTTATAGAATCTTAGACTGGCTTGGGTTAGAAGGCACTTACAGACTGTCTAGTTCTACCCCTCTGCCATGGGCAGGGACACCTTTCACTAGACCAGCTTCCTCCGAGCTCTGTCCTACCTGGCCTTGACCACTTCCAGGGATGGAGCAGCAACAGTTTCTCTGGACAACCTGTGCCAGGGCCTTACCACCCTCACAAGGAAGAATTTTTTCCTAATAGCCCATCTAACCCTGCCCTCTGTCAGTTTAAAGCCATTCCCTGTTGTCCTGTCTTTCCATTCCCTTGCCAAAAGTCCCTTTCCAGCACTCTTGTAGGCTCTCTGCAGGTTCTGTAAGACCACAATTAGGTCAGCCCAAAACCTCTTCTCCAGGCTGAATAACTCCAGCTCTCTCAGTCTTTCCTCATAGGAATGGTGCTCCATCCCTCAAATCATGTTTGTGGCCTCCTCTGGACTCGTTCTGGCAGGTCGATGTCCTCCTTGTCCTAGGGGTCCCAGGGCTGGATGCAGCGCTGCAGGTGGGGTCTCACCTGAGTGGAGCAGAGGGGCAGAATTCCCCCCTTCCTGCTGCCCACAGGGCTTTGTATGCAGCCCAGCACACAGGGCTGGGGCATGTCCAGTCTCACCCACCAGCTCCCCCAAGGCCTTCTCCCAGGGCTGCTCTGGATCTCTTCATTCCCAGCCTGGATTGATCCCAAGGGTAGCCCCAACCCAGGTGCACCGCCTTGCACTGGGTCTTGTTAAGGCTCGTGAGATTCCCATGGGCCACTTCTCGAGCTTGTCCAGGTCCCTCTGGATGGCCCTGTCCTTCAGGTGTGTCACTGCACCCTAAGCTTGGTGGTACCAAACCTGCTGAGGGTGCACTTGATCCCTTCATCTGTGCCATTAATGGTGATACTAACTAACACAGGTCCCAATATGGATCCCTGAGGGACACCAGTCACTGCTGTCCATCGGGAGTCTGAGCCGCTGACCACTGCCCTCTGGATGTGACCATCCAACCAATTTGAAACATATAATTAGCCTTTTTGAGTTATAATTTCACAAATACATTTTCTTTGCTCTATCTTGTAGTTGTATTTTGTGTTTATGAATCCTATGTTAAGACAAAAGTGGTGATTTATAAGTGGGTCACTGCAGCCCTCAACCTGGGCCAGGAAATTTTATTAATAGGTCAGTAATTCTACAATTTTTGAATCTCTGATAAAGACAAAAAAAGGAATAATGTGAAATACAAATGATGCCTGTATATGAAAATGTCACATGTTAAAATATGTAAGCTTTTTATAGAGCCTCAGTCTTGCTGATTTCAAACAAATTTTTCTTCTATGTATCGCTTTTAAGAGAGCTATCAGTTTAGCTATCAGACTCTAGGTTGATGCATTTTTGTACTTAGCTGTACTGTGTGATATTTTTCATTATTTTAGGAAGCCAACATGGGAAAAAAAAAAATACTGTTATAAAATATGTAATGGGGTTTGAAAGCTGGGAAGGAGAATATACTGCTGTACAGCTAATAAATAATAACGGATTAACATGTGTGCTCACTGGCTGCTTTCTTTGTTCACATCAACGGTGCGACCTGGCAGCCAGCTCCAGATGGAAAAGCTGCTCTTCCCAGAAGGATGCTGTCAGCAGGGACCAGCTCCTTTCTCGCTGCAGGTGTTCCTCTGCCTCGTGCCAAACACAAGGTACCTGTCCATGACCTTAAATCAGGGTGTGCTGCCCTGTGTGTAGAGGAGAGAGGATGTGAAGTGCAAATGTTGGCATTCTCAGCTTGAGCTTGGAGTAACATGGGAGTAGTTATTACTTCTCTTTGTTTTGGCTGTGATTTTTAAATGATTTTAGCTGATGGTTTAGTTAACAGGAATATAGTTTCCATTTCATTCTGAAAAATGGGACTGGTACTAGGGTGGCGTTTGTGTATTTTTTTCATTACCTATGACAGCAGCTTAGGGAGCCACCCGTGGGCAGTCACTGCAGGTTGAGGATAGAACCTCCTACTGCTGGCACAGGGGTCACTGCAAATGACACTACTTAGGAAATTGTAAGTAAGGACAAGAGTTGCTAGTTCTGGTTTTCACTAGGTGTTTGGTGACTGGTTACCCCTGGTCCTGAGAGATGGTCCTTCTGTGACTTGCCAAGGAAAGCCTGGCTGGAGGTGGAAGCTTGGAGTCCTGAGCAGGATCGAGACTTGTTGCAGCGGGTGGGAGAGGTTGTGTAAGGGCTGCTTCTGTGAGGAGAAGTCAGGTCTGGCTGAGAAATGGGTCAATCCTCAAGTGCTTTCCCAGCTGGGCAAGGAGCTTGTGTACTCAGAAGCCAAAGATGTTTCTTGAGGCAGTGCTGAGATGGTTTTACAGAAGCCTGGAGCTAGGGAGGCTTTGTGGTGGGCGGGAAAACCAAAGGTGTCCTTTGGATCTGTAAGGAGACCCACCATTACCTCTCAAACCCTGTGGCTCAACCCAGTGCTGACAAGCGGGGTGTGAAGGATGGTGCAGTGGCTGTGTTTTAGCTGGTGGCCCATGGAGGTGCCACACGTGCCCCAGCAGAGACCTCCCTTGGTCTGTGTGAGTGTTCCATGTGCAGCAGCTCGTGCTGTCGCACCCAAGCCTGGGTGACACCAGAGCAGGTGCTGCAGCTCTCCTGGAATTCGGAAGAGCTGGAGGAGGTGGCTGTGTGTGAACAGGTGAGCACCACCGCCCCCAGAGTCCATGGCTCAGCCAGGGCTTGGGGCAGCTCTGGGGGCGGAGCAGGCAGTCATGCTTTTGCCAAGCCCGGCTGGCCTCTCTCACCAGACACAGGCACTCGCAATCCAAGAGGTCACGAGAGATGAACCAACCAGTCTCTGACAGCACCCTGCCGTGATGCCCTGGCAATGCCTTTTCCAGTGCCAGTGTCCCTGGAGCTGTAGGCTTGACAGCCCTCTGAATCCTAAGCCTAAGGCAGAGGGCAGCTTCTCGCTGCGGCCGAGGTGCCCATCCGTGTGGGGAATCTAGATCAGAAAGGTGTAAGAGCAGCAATGTTGGGGCCTTGCCATGATCACCTTGGCATGCCTTTTCCAGCACCAGTGTTCCTGGAGCTCTAGGCTCTTTGGCTCTCTCAACCCTAACCTGAAGCATAACCCTAGCCTTAGCCCTTAACCCAGATCTGAGGAGTGATTTCTGAGCAACATTTTATTGTGATCTGATTCTAGAACTTTCTTCACAGACCCCAGTAAAGGTTTAGTGAGGATGGACGCTGTCACCCTGTGGCCATCCTCCTTTTTTCCCTAGCCTGGCGTGTTACCTTGCGATCTGCTCAGTTGACCTGGTTTCTCTGTGCTTGCTCAGTCAATGGTCCTGTTATGCAGACTGGATTTTATTTGATTTGAGCTCGGGCTCCTGCCTTGGGCAGGGATCTCTGCTTGTGTGCCTCTTGCAGGCTTCCAGTTTGCCCTCAGAGGAGCTGTTCTGGAGAGATGCAGAGCAATATCCCAGCCTGCTGCCGAGGACACGCATCCAGGGCAGCATCCAGAGCCTGAGTGTGGACAGAACATTGCTGCTCAACCCAAGAGCTGTTATCAGCGCTGGAAAAGCTGGGCCTTGGGCTCTGAGCGGAAAGCCGGGGCTGGGATGGATCCAAGGAGCGTCACTGCCTCTGCCAATGGCTTGGTCTCGCTGCCATCCCTGGTGCTGGGGCTGCTGTCCTCTGCTGGACACAGAGATGTGTTGCTCCGGACATCCTGATGTGCCTGGGCTTGCACAGAGGCAGGGAACACCTGTGCACGTGGCTGTCTGCCCCAGTCCTGGAGTACATGTCCTGCTGCACTGGTGCTCAGAATGTTCCAGCATGTGGGACCCAGTATTTTGGGGAATGAGCTTTGGATGCTGCTTGCCTGGAGCTCATCTGTGCTTCTAATCTTCCACAGAAGCCATTTCAATGGGTGCAAGGGGACAGCTGTTCCCTCTGTGTCCTGAATACCTTTGCATGACAAAGCTGGCAAATGGTGCCTTTTTGCCCAATAGCCTGGCCTCCTCTCATCCTGGAAAAAACATGGATCCAGCCAGGACTGCTGCTGGTGGCTGCTGACTCCTCTTGGTGGCGAACACCCTCTGCCCTTCATCCTCCTGGTGCTCATCCATCCGCTGACGTAGCTCAGGAGGCTCAAGGAGGTGCCTCGGCAGAGGCTGGTCCTTGCCCTGAGCCCTGTTCTCCCCAGTCACCTCCCTGAGAAGAGCTTTGTGCTGTGGTTGGGCTCTGTGAAGACGCCGTCCCTGCAGGGAGATACTTCCTGCCTTCGCCTTCACGCAGAAGGTGGTTTCAGAAGAACTGTGGCCCCAAGTGCATGTGGCAGGTGGGCAAAGTCACCCATCCCTTCCAGGGACCACCTTCTCCTGAGTCATTTGACCTCTGGGAAAGCTCTGTGAGCTCCTGGTTGGCAGACTGCAACCTGGAGCTTGGAAGTTTGTCAAAAAGGGGCAATTTAAGAGAAGAAGGCAGCTGGCACCCTCCATCCTGGTTGATGCTGGTCACAGGGACCCAGGCTGCCGGCTGAGAGCAGCTCTGCCTCTCCCTCAGCACCTTTCCCGAGTCTCTAATGGGGCCAAGCTGAGCCAACAGTGGGAAATACTGGGTCCAGGGCAGCTTTGCAGCACATCATGGGACACAGGAACGCTTCTGGTCCAAAACCTTCCTGGATGAGTGGAGTGGTTGATGTGCTCAGTCCTGTTGCTCCAAGGACATCACCTGGCTTCCGCCTCTTGCCCTTGCTTTGGGACAGCAGTTTTGTCACTTTGGCAGAACGCCCGGGGCATTTCTGTTCTGAAAAAGCCCTTCCTTCAGCATCCCACCATGGGCTCTGGCATCCATCCTCCAGAGAGCAGCCTGCAGTGGGCACTGGCACCCATCTCCAGTGGGCACTAGCTCCCCTTGCAGATTCCCAGTGCAAAGAGATGGAGCTGGGCTGACTGCCCAGTGCTGGGAAGGGTAGACTTGCCCTCACGCCACTCACCGGCCATCTTCAGGCAGAAATACGTCCCCATGAAGCACCTCGGGAGGCTGTGGGATGGGGACAGGTCATGGATCCTCAACCCTGGAAGGCTGGAACTATGGGGAGATGCTACCGCTTCGTGCCGGGAGGCACCGGAGGGGTGTCCTGCTCACCCAGGGGAAGCCATGCGGGAGAAGAGGAGTGCTGGGTAGTGACGCCCTCTCCTCCCGGCGGGGCCGGTGGGCCGTGGGCACCGTCGCTTTCATTTCGCTTCTCTTGCTCAGGCGGTAAATCTCGCCTGACGGGGCAGGAAGAGGCACCGGGAGGGGGAGGAGGCACCGAGGCGGCGGCGCTGCCGGTTGGTAACCTCAGCGCTTCCTCCCGGCAGGGTGCCTTTCCCGCGGCGCCCGAGAATGCTGCCCTGACACCCGCATCCCCGGGCAGGTGACCCCGTGGTCCCAACCATGGCTGCGTCCCCCGGAGGGATCCCCGCTGAGCTGCAAGGTAAGCATCGCCCGCCACCGCGCTGCCCGGGCATCGCTGCCACATGGGAGCTGCCCGTACGGGGCCTGCTTGGCCCCAATTTGCCTCGCTGGGGTTTTCAGAGCCACTTTCGGTCCCTCAGCTGAGGTTCAAGGGGGCCCAAGCAGTGTCTGGGGGTTCCTCTTGTCCGCAAAACTCATTTGCCTGAGGATGGACCTTGGACCAAGAGCATCCCCGGATAACCTAGCTCCTCAAGGATGGGATTCTGCACAGCTCAAGCTGCCAGATTTGTTGGGTGCTGCTTGGTGCTGCTCGGTCCCATGGGCTTGGGTTCCTCTGGCCAGTTGGGCGTCCCTGACAGCTCCCAAGGAAGGCACAGCCTGCAGCTCAGCATGGGGGGGTGTGAAGTACCACTGCTCACAGCCTTCTCTTGGCTGATTGAAAAAGCACAAGGGCACAGAGATCTTGGGGTCCTTCAGCCTCATCAGCCCCACCGAGGCTTGCAGTGAGGTGGAAGGTGCTGGGTCACCGTGTCCCCACAGCCTCAGGTCCCAGCTCTACCAGGGTGGGTCCCTGGGGGCGCGTGGCTCAAGCCAGTGGACCCGTGGGGCTCGATGTCAGTGTGAAAGCCTGGTTTGCTCTGCACAGTGATGGACAGCTGTGGTTTCGGTCCTGTTTCACTCAGTGAGAGGCATGAATCAGGAGGGCACGGAGGTGGTGCTCAAGGCAGGAGCGATGCTCACGCTGGCTCAGTGACTGTGGGAGCGACCAGTCTGTGAACTTGGGGAGGCTGGCACATGTGACCACCCTGGCTGCTCTGTGGAGAGGAAGGACTTGGGTGAGCAGCTGCTCCCCAGTGGTAAATTTGGAAAGGAAGGAAGAGAAATCAGGACCCTCTTGTCACTCAGTGCCAGCTCCCAGTGGGTGAGGCAGCATGGGCAGCGTGAACCAGCAACCCCAAAGCCCCGTGCTTGGTTGAGGCTGTGGCAGAAGATGGGAAGGTGGGTGCATTACCCGAGCCTCAAAGGAAACCCACAGCTGGTGAAGTGTGTGGCCTGACTGAGAGCAACCAGGGTCCGACTGTCAGGTGTGGAGGGAGAGGAGATGATTCTCATGGGGACAGTATCCCCAAGGGCAGCAGGGGATATGGGAGAGGACCAAGGTGACTTCTTCCACCTAACTTCATGTGGATATTGGTCTTTTCAGAGGGCATCACCGCCTTCCTGGGGACAAAGAAGGTGCTCCTGGTGCTGAGCATCCAGCTGCAGGTGAAATCCAAGTACGACGACTTTATCTTGGTATGTGCAGGGTCTGGCCTGGCTCCTGCTTTCCTGGTTTCCCCAGAAAGCTGTTTTATGGCTGCAGTGAGGGACAGGGGTGGCTCCGATGTCACCGTGGTCCCTTGTCACACCTTGCCTAGGTCCTGACACCCTGGCGAGCCTATGTGCTGCCTGTGATGCTGCCAGTGAGGGTGAGTGTGGGGACCCTGTGCCTGGTACAGCCCTGTGGTTCCTGGGGGGGCTTGGGGCACTGGGGTGAGTGACCCATGAGTCACCTGGGCCACTGGGTCTGGGAAGCCCTCAAGAGCAGGGTGAGGAGAGAGATGGGGGGAAGGGGAGGGTGTCTTGTTTGGGGGCTGGTGAAGGGTGGGGTCAAGGCCAAGCACTACTTGAGGCATGGGAAAGTGTGGGAGTTGGGGGGAACCCTTGGGTTTCCTTTCTCCATCAGCACTGGGGTTGATCCTGCTCCTCTCACCCACAGGTTCACAGCAGCTTCAGCTTCCTGGAGGTGAGGGAGATGACGGTCCAAGAGCCCAGTGTGGTGAGTGACACCAGCAACTGGGACAAACCCAACCTGAGCGTTACCCCCCCTTCTGCTCACTCCCCCATGGCAAACCCTGGTCCGGAGCCCACCACAGGATCTAGGCGTGTTCTGGTCCCCCACTGCACATTGAGGGTCGCCAGTGTTGATCCTCACCAGGGGCACTGCCCTGGAGCCGGAGCTGCAGGGAGGCACCCAGGGCTGCTGGGTGGGTGCCTGCACTTCTTTCCCTCTGGCATCCAGGGACAGCGCCTGGCCATGGCACCTCTCGCTCAGCAGGGACAAGGTGACAAACGGCTGCAGGCTTACCAAGACAAATTTAGCAGGAGGGTGTTTTAAACCCTGTTAATCCTCTTAGAGCAGGGCGGGCACATAGGGCAGATGTGGCAGTGGGAACCATGAAAGAGAGGAATTGGATGTCAAGGCCTGGATGCATTGGCTGAAATAGAGCTGTGGTCCTGGTTAACCTCCTGTCTGGTCCTTTCTAACATCCTGTCTGGCTTTTTCTTGTTAAAGCAGCAGCAGCAGCCACAGCCTCAGCCTCCACACAGGGTTTCTGCTGCTCAGCTGCGTGGCTGAGCTCTGGGAGAGAACTGAAGGAGCTGGGCAGAGACAGAGGGGTGCAGGGAGCTGAAACCTCAGGGTGGAGGGGGGCGAGACATCTGACTGGGATGTGGAAAGCCCGGGGATTGTTAATGTGCAGGCAGTCCCACGCTCTCCTGCCTCCACAGCCCCGGGCACTTGGCGGAAGCGCTGTCCTCGCGCGATGCCAGCAGATAATTGTCATCTTGCTCCCACGCCTCAATCAGCGTGTAATTAAATCAGGGAGCAGGTTGCCATGGGATTTTTTTTTCCTGGTAGGAATGATAAGCTAAAAAAGCCCCAAACCTCAATTAAATAAATGCAGGGAGGAAACCTCCATCCTCCAGCTGCGGCTGCTGCAGGCAGAGACGAGGCTGTTCTCACCTCACTGCATCAGGCTGCCTGTGCATCAGCTTAAGTTGAATTTTCAGGAGGTTTATGCCTCATTCTGGCACACTAGTGTATTTTATCATAAAATCCTGGTGCTTGCAGCGTTCCCTGCACTTACAGTGCTGTGGCTGGGTTGGCAGTGAGGAGCTGATGGCTGTCACCGTTGTGTCTGGGGGCTTGGGGACGCTGTGTGCTGCCAGCTCGCTCAGGCATCTCTCGTCCTTTGGACCCTGCAGGTTGTCATAGAAACAGATGCAGCGTCTTACGCCTTCCGGTTCATGTCCTTGGATGATTTGGAGCAAGTTGTTATCCATGTCACCATGTCACTTAAGAAGGTCTTTCCAGACTCATCCCTTGGGTAAGGGTCTTCTGCTCCTGAGGGGTGGCTGTGTAGGAACCAGAGCAACACCTTTGCCCAGAAAAGCCCCAAATTGTAGAATCCTGGAGTGGATTGGGCTGAAAGGAACCTTAAAGATCATCTAGTTCCAGCTCACCTGCTGTGAACCAGGACACCTGCAGCTAGAAAATCCCAAATATAGGATGGGTCTACAACAGTGCTTTTAGCAGGAGAAAAACACATGGATGGAGGCGAGACCCTGTTCCCTGACTGAATATTTCTGGCCATCCTACACACAAGGGTTGTGGCTAAGCATAAAGTGGTGGGGATGCTCTTCTCCTGGCCCACCCTGACACATCCCTCTGCTTCCCTGGCAGGACACTGCTCAAGAACTCCCCCCCCGGCCTGTATGAGAGGATCCAGCAGATCACAGACTCACTGGAGGAAATGCTGCAGAGCAACCCTGGGCCTTGTGGTAAGTCCTGCCATAACCTCCCTCAGGCAGGACCAGGAGGGTTGCAGCACCATGGGGACCATTCCAGCCCTGCATCCATCAACAGCAGCTCTGCTGAGAGTCCCCACCTCTGCTGGCAGGGCACCTGTGGTGCCTTTGGTCAGATGGAGCCCTGCTGCTGGGGTTTGCTGTTCACCAGCCCACCCCATCCCATGGGGCAGGAGCAGTTTTGAGGGGATGTAGCTCCCCGGAAAGAAGCAGGCCAGCAGGCAATATTGCTCAGTATCTACCTGCAAGGACCTGTAGCTGTGCATGCTTCTACCCACCTCATATGGCACCACTGCAGAGCCAGGAGCCTTTCCTGTAGCCTGGTCTGGATCAGGATACCTCCGTTATCACCATAGCAATGTGTCTTGCCTGATATCCACATGGATCAAGCAAAGCAAGCCACAGCCCCCATTTTGGGGCTGACAGTAGATCTCTCTCCCCTTTGAGGAGGGAAGGGGGAGCCCTTAGGATCATTTCTGAGTCCCTGTCATCCCTCTCCTGTTTCCCACTCTCCCCAATGTTCTTCTCCATGTTCCCATGGGAAGGTCTGCCCCCAAGACTGCCTTCTCTTTGCAGGGGGGTTTTCAGAGACCTACGCTGCTCTGTGTGATTACAACGGCTTTGCCTTCCGCGAGGAGATCCAGTGGGTAAGCTGGTCCGTCCCGTGGATGTGGCAGTGGCAGTGTGTCACTTGGTGGGCAGGGAAGCAGGATGCTCGTGGATGCCTCATAGAGCTGCTGGGGCTGGGACCTCCCAGATCTGGGAACTGCAGCTTGGCCTGGCTTGAGTGCCTCCTGCTCCTTGGCGGGCTGGAATCAAAGTGCACGTGGGAGCAGGGTGCCTTGGACCAGGCACCTTGACCAGTTGCCCAGACTGTGACCTAAGGGGAGCCCCTGGAAATCTGAGACCTTGCTGGGTGTCCTAGTAGAGAAGAATCCTGCTGGGACCCAGCCATAACAGGACTCACTGTCCCCCCTTCCTCTGGACACCGATCCCAGCTCACCTCTCCCCACACCCTCACTCCCATCAGCCTGGGGTGTGTTGCCTTCTGACCATTCCCTGCAGAATTTGTCCAAGACTCACCAATCTGTCCCACCAAGCCAGGACATGTCCCCTGCCAGCCAGAGCATTAGGGAAGGTTTTAGGCTTTGGGTTTAGGCAAGGGACTCCCCAGAAGAGGCTCCCCAAGGGCTCAGCTCCCTCCAGCAGCACCAGGCACCTGAGCCCTCCCCAAGACCCAGTGCTGAGCCTGATCCATGTGTCCATCTTTCTGGGAAGGACGTGGACAACATTTACCACAGCCAGGACTGCCGGGAATTCAACCTGCTGGACTTCAGCCACCTGGAGAGCAGGTGAGTCCCCCAGCCATGCTGCCCGCAGTGTCCCATGTACCAGCACTCATCCTCATTCTCCCTGTCCCTATTGGGGGGCCCAACACGCTCTTCTGCCTCTTAGGAGCTTTTATAGCTTACACGCTCCAGAGATGCCACATCTGCAGCCTGACACTCCCCCGCACCAAACGCTCTGAGCCCCATCCCATGGGGCAACAGCTGAGAGTCCAGGCAGCCTCTCTGTTCATTTTTAACTCTTAGATCAGCCTGGGAGCTGTTTATGGGGCTGAAAACCCAGTGTCACGGCAGCTTCTTGCAGCTCGTGGCTGTCAGGTGTTTCCCTATGCAAAGCAGCCAGTGCTGTGCTGAAACTTGCACTGCTCCCTACCAACCCCCCCAGAGATCTGTCATAACCTTGTTATCACCTCATTATAACCTGATAGTGAGGCCGTGAGCTCCAGCTGTGCCTGGAGTTCTCCCTGTGGGGCTCAGCCACGTCTCCATCCCAAGAATGATGGAGCAAGGGCTCAGCTCTCACGGGAGGCAACTTCCTGGCTGGGCTGCAGCGAGTCAAAGTTCTGGGTTGAGTGTTTCGGGGAACAGAGGATCTGTGTTCAGTTGGCCAAAAAGGAGACGGTTTTAGAGATTTCTTTGGATGAGGAAGTAAAAAAGAAACTTGTTTCCACTCAAGCAAAACCTGTGGTGTTGCTCACATAAGAGCTCAGAGTTAAAAAGAACTTAAAACCCCGAGGTTTAGATAGAAGCATGCAAATATTTGGACTAATTTTATTTTCCCCAAGGGAATAATCTGGGGAAGATGATCTGTATCTGTGGGTTACTTTAAATCCACAATCCCCGGTTCTGTTCTGTTGAATGTTGTGTTGGGGCACACTGAGTTTGGGTGTCTTGGAACATCCCAGGGTTGGAGCACCTTGAGTTTGGATGTGTTGGGGCACCATGGAATGGGTATGTTCTGGCATCCTGGGTGTCTTGGGGCACTCCCGGTATCTTGGGGCATCCTGGGGCTGGATGGCTCGGGACACACCCCAGATGGGTGTTTTGGGTCACTCATTTGGGACTAGCCTTGGCTCATCCTGGCCCTTGACTGCCTCATCCCTGTCACCCTGCAGGGACGTGGCGCTGAGTGTCGCTGCCTTGTCCTTCAACCTGTGGTTCACCAAGCTCTCCTGCAAGGATTTCAGGCTGGTGAGTGCCGGTGTTGTGGCTCTGCATGCACCGGAGGTGGCCAGGTTCCCAGAAAGGCTTTCTTCTTCCCTGCCAGAATCAGGAGATTTCAGAGCAGCTAGTCTACATGCTCAGCAAATCAGTGACATTGGAGGAGCTGGTGCTGGAGAACACTGGGTTGAAAGCGTAAGTGAAGGTCTTGCAAGGCAGTGATGAGCAGGGTCTTGGCAGCCTGGTGGTTCTTCTCTCAGTGCATGGAGCAGGGAGGTCCAGCAATGGACCTTTGTGCCAGGGGTTGGTGGCTCCATCCCCTTCACAGTGGGAAGCTCACTGGGAGCAGAGACTCCCATGGCCTGGAAGGCCAGTGAATACCACCCACCTCTGGAGATGCTCTGCTTCCTTCCGGCTGCTCGGATGGGGCCAGGTCTGCCACACAGGCAGGAGTGGGTGGCATGTCCCTGTAAGACTACAGGGTTGGTAGCTGTGTTTCCTGGAGGTGTCCAAACATTGCTCACATGGGTTACCCTTCTCTCTACAGCGACTTTGTGCAGAGGATGGCCCAGGCACTCAGCAGCCATCCCAACTCTGTCCTGCACACGATCAACCTCGCAGGCAACCAGCTGGAAGACAGAGGTACTCAAGTTCTGGGCTGGGATGAGTTTACACCCACAAAAACTGATGTTCAACTCCAGATCCCACCAGCAGCTGCCTCCTGTCCTGGAGGCTGCAGCTCGGGGTGGGATGGACACCCAGCTGTGCTGGCACAGCCATTCAGAGCTCTCTGCTCTCATCAGGGGTCACTGCCTTCAGCCGGCACATGGAGAAGAGTCCCAAGGGTCTGCAGAGCCTCAGCTTGGCCAGGACAATGCTCACAGCCAAAGGTAGAGCCCAGGTGCCCTTGCCCCACTCCACAAAAGGAGTGACTGAAGGGGCTGCAGGGATACCCTGGAAAGGGCATCTTCATGGATGCGATGTCCTGCTGCCCCAGCTGGAGGGAAGTTCCCTTGCTCTGCTCCATGGCTCTCTCCAGTGCAGGGGGCCTACAGCCATCCATTTCTCCCCTCTCTTCGAGCAGGGATGAGCACATTATGCAAGGCCCTCACAGATAACAAAGCCACTGGATTCTCCCTCCGGCACTTGGACCTCTCTGGGAACCCCGGCACCCTGGCTGGGGATGACATCAGTGTGAGTACGCATGCTGTGATGGGATGGGGTGACATCACTCAGACTCTGTCCCCAGTGTGGTTTGGATGGCTTTGGTCTCCTCTGGTCTGTGCCCTGCCCTGCAGCACCCCAGGGATGAGGATGTCATGGCTGTAACACCCCCTGCCTGCCTGGGCGCAGCTGGGGACACCCCGGGGACATCCCCCTGCATCTCCCTGTGGGAGTGTGGGAGCTGCCATCTGGAGCAAGGATGTATGCCACAAGAGAGTGGGTTCCTGTGTGCAGGATTTCCCCCTGTGCTCAGCAGGAGGGAGGAGACAGGCTGGAACTGGGATTCCAGGGCTGCAGGGTGCTGGGTGGGGAGTGGGATTCAGGGGCAAAGCTGCTGAGCCCCCTCTGCTCACAGAACCTGCAGAGCCTGCTCCGCCACTGCCACTCGCTCTCCCACCTTAGCCTGGCTGGCACAGACTGTCCTTTGGATGCTGTGAGTACCATGCAGAGGGTCCTGGCAGTGAGCCCTGCCCTCAGTTCCCCTCCATCCCCGGGCTGTGTGAGGGATGCAGTGCCTCTGGGTCCTCCTCCACATGGCTCACATCCCCACCCTGGCAGCTCTTTGGAGCCCTGGTCCACGGATCCCACACCAGCCTCATCCACCTGGATCTCTCCAAAAACGTGTACTCCCACAAGTAAGCCCTGGGATGGCATGAGAGGGGAGTGGTACCCAGGGAGGTGGGCTACCCAGGGGGGTGGCTGGTGCTGGGTTGTAGTTGTTGCAAAGTTGTGCCCATCCTTTTCAGGAGGGTGAAAACCATCTCCCCGGACATCAAGGAGTTTTTCAGCCAGGCCTGCTCCCTCAGACACGTCTCCCTGGCAGGTACCAAGCTGCCAGCCGATGTCGTAAGGTGCGGTTGGGCTGCGGGGAATGGATTTGGGGTGAGCATAGCCTGGGGAGACCTTGCTCAAGGCTGGTGGGGAGGATGGATGGAAGAGGCTGTGAGAGGCGGAGCTCTGGGAAGGACGCCTTCTCCAGCATCCCACTCCCACTGCCTGGACTGTTTGGGGTGCCCCATGGCAGGTGCTGGTGCCCCCATTTCTTGCACCGATGGAGGGCTTGGATGGCTTTTTCAGGGCATTGCTGCAAGGGCTGGCAGACAACAGCCACATCAGTGACCTGCACCTGGATCTTAGCAGCTGCGAGGTGAGGGCCCAGCAGCCATGGGCACCGCTCCTCCGGCCAGGGGGTCCCACTGTGGCAGTGTGGGAAGGTCTGTGCCCTGTCTGACCTCCCCGACAGCAGGATCTCATTTGCAGGGCTCGCTGCCTCCCCTTGTACTGATGTCTTGCTGTTTCTTCCAAGCTGAGATCAGCGGGGGCCCAAGTCATCCAGGATCTCATCCCTGATGCCAGCTCCATCAGTGACCTGGACTTGTCTGACAATGGTAGGTTGCTTTTTCCCAGCATGGGAGAAGATCTCCTCCATCTCCTGGACCTGCATGTCCAGTCACCTGGCACAGGGAGTGGGGTGATTTCTTTACACCCTCCTGCCTCAAGACTTGCCAAAATTTCTCATTTCACAACTTTGTTGGCACAGTCCTCTTCAGTTCACTGAATCTGAAGTGATCTCGTGTCGCTGGTTCAGGGTTTGAAGCACTGAAAGTGTTTCCCTGGGCAGAAAGTCTTCCCACCTCTCTGCAGGTGTTTGTAGCCTCTGCTGCCAACCTTGTCCTGCTGTGGCTTCTGAAGCCATGGTCAAGTGATCCTAATCATCACAAACATCACCTCTGCCAGTTCTTAATTTCACCTAGAAGGCCCTAAACTTTCAAACAGCCTTGCTAAGATCTCACAGCAGACCATGCAACTCATCAGCAGCCAAATGGCACTGGGAAAGCTGATGTGGTTTGGAGTCCTTCAGGACACCAACACTCCAAAAGCTCGTGCTCTCACCCAAAATCTCTGGTCAACCTTTGCCAAAATATGCTTCTATTTCTGGCTTTCCCAGTAGAGCATCTCTGTGCAGGAGGGACAGTCCATAGGTGGGTGTTGGTGCCTCGTGTCCTTGGCTGGTTGAGCTGCTGGGTGAGCAGATCCCTGCCCATGTCTCTGCCCAATTTCCCTGAGGATGGTGCAGCCAGGAGGATGGGAGTGCAGGGAGCTGCCTGAAAGCTGAACTCTCCCCATGCTGTCTCTGGTGGTGGGTGGGTGATGGGGGCACATCCCTGAGGGATGGCAGAAAGCAAGTGCCATCTCCAGCTCCCTTAGTGCCCCCATGGCTCAGCACACCCTTGGCACCCCAATATCAGGAGTGCCCACAGTGGCTGCTCCTTCCCTGAGGTCATTTCTCAGGGACCTCAGCTCTGCAGAGGTCTTCAATCTCCTTGGGGAAGCCACGAAGGGAGGAAGACGCTCAGGAACTTCCCTGGGCATCTCCAGCATCCCACTGTGGCAGCTTGGTGGCTCTGCAGGTCTCCTGTGAGGGACCACCTTGGTGCTACCTCCGTGGATTTATTGGAGCATCTCGGTGGGTGTCTCCCATCCCCTGCAGGCTTTGACCCCGACATGGTGACACTGGTGCTCTCCATTGGCAGAAGCAAATCCATTAGGCACGTCTCCCTGGGGAAGAACTTCAACATCAAATCCAAGTGAGTGCAAAGCAGCAGCACCCAGGCATGGAGCCATCCTGGAATGGTGTGCCCACCTTGACTCTCTTTCCCCATCAAAAGCCCATGGGCTGGTAGGAATTGCCTGCCCATGCTGGCTGGTCCAACGCAGCGGGGAGGGACACCATTGCCAGCAGCTGGTGCAGTGTCAGAGATGGGTCATAGCCCAGGCAAGAGTGGGAGGGAAAACAGAGCTCTGCCAGCTGCCTCTGTGGCCCCAGGCCATGCACAAGTAACCCCCTCACACACACCATCTCTCCGCAGGGAAGGTCTGTTGGATGTCCTGCATCGCATTGTGCAGCTCACCCAGGAGGAGGATTGTGTAAGTCCAGCCTGCCCTCAGCCACCACCGACCATCCCATCCCTGCTCATCCACCCTGAGCCTCCACTGTGCAGTCTCCATGCCAGGGTGCCATCCAGATCCCTCCCGCACAGGCCGGCAGCAATCCTCCCTCTCTCCCACTGCCATTCAAGTCCTTCCGCTTTTATTTTTCCTCAGTCTGGAGCAGAAGCTCAGACAGAGAAGTGGAAGCTGTTCCTGTTCATCTGGGAAAACAGGAGCCTGTGTCTGGCTAAAGGCATGGAGGAGACACTTGGTGTAACCTGGATGCAGCACAGCTTTCCCAAAAAACCTCTCTTTTCTCCTCACTGCCTGCCAGGCATCTGAGCTAAATCCAGCCTGTTGCCTAAGCACTCCTGTTTCTCGGGGTTCAGCATCACTTGTTCTCTCTAAAACCAGCACCAGTCCAGAAGCTGCTGGACAGGGATGGAGGCTGTGTCTGAAGGGTAACATGCACCTTGACGTGTCCTGGCCACCTGTCCCCCTCCTTGTCCCTTTTCTAGCCTCTCCAGTCACTGTCCGTGGCTGAATCGCGCCTCAAACTGGGAACCAACGTCCTGCTGAGTGCCCTGGGCAGTAACACCAGCCTCGTCTCCCTGGACATCAGTGGCAACGCCATGGGGGACACGGGGGCCAAGATGCTTGCCAAGGCCCTGCAGATCAACACCAAGCTCAGGTAGCAGCAGCTCTATAGCACCCCGTGGGTGACCCTATGCTGGGTGGCCCTGGTATGATGGTTGTGATGCTGATGCCATCAGAGGAGGCTTGTCATGGCTCCTGGTGGCCATGGATGCGGTTCTGGCACACAGTCAGATGCTATGAATGTATTTTGCACCCATGGCAGTCATCTGGCAGTGCTGGCAAGGGACATGTGAAGGGCAAGAGGGCAGCTCAGTCCCTGCCCTGGTGCTTGCTAGCTCTTTTCCAGGCTCCTGCACAGCCCTGTGTGCTGCAGACAGACCTTTGCGGTCAACGCCCTCACCTCGTGCTCTGCCATGAGTTCCTAAAACACCGTTTTTGACCACATTCTGTACACAAAGCCAAAGCAGGGGTGTCTGCAGAGGACAGGGAATGGTGTTCAGCCAGGGCTGTTCCTCTGGGAGACGTCTGTCCCTGCCTGCAGGATGGTGCCTGAATGTGTCCTCCCAGCCTTTCACTCCCTCCAGGCACCCATCTAATTTATAGCTCCTTGCAAAGTCCAAGTTTAGGTTTTGTTTACTGAAAATTGTAAATTTTAGCCCCATTTTTAGGCTCTCTGGTGCCTGGGGTCAGCCTTGGCCTGACTCTTGCTGGCACCCACCTCAGAGTGGTGTGGGTGTGGGTAGGGCTCACCCAGGTCCTTCTTTTTGCAGGACTGTGGTTTGGGACAGGAACAACACAACTGCCCACGGGCTCCTGGAGGTGGCTCAGGCTTTGGAGAGGTATGGAAGGAGCCTCTTGGTCCTCCTGGCTTGTTACCACCATGCAAAAGAGCCTCTGTCACCAGCATGTCACTGTCCCCAGGGCCTTTTCTCCCCTTGAATGGCAAGGCCATCACACAGTTTCATACATGTCCCAAGGGAGTTGGTCCACAGGTCTGGCCCTGCAGCCAGCAAAGCAACCTGACACCCATTTGGTGATGGCACCCCCATTACCAACCTCAGGGACTCCCCTGGGCTCTGCATCCCAACCAGCACAGCCTCATGTCAGCCAAGGAGCCCCCAGTGAGCTGGGGGGGATCTGCTGGTGGTGGTGATGTGTTGCTCCTCTCCTCCCTGACCATGACAGATGGGTAGAGTTTGTTCACCTGCTGAGCACACCCATCACCCTGTCTGGTGTGTGGCTGTGCAGATGTCTGGAGATGTGAGAAAGAGGAGTGCATGGAGAGACTGGGCAGGTGGTCACTGCCACGCCATCAGGGTTTGCTGAGGGCCAGAGTTTGGCCATCCCTATCTCCAGGGCTGGACCTCAGGACAACATCCAGGCTGCCATTGGGTGGGCTCTGGGCCTGTGTCGTGTCTGTGGGTACATGAACGGGGGGATGAGCCCTGGGTGCAGCAGTACCTGCTCCTCCCTCTCTGCCTCACAGGAATTACACGCTCAAGTCCATGCCGCTGCCGATGAGTGACGTGGCGCAGGCCTACCGCAGCAACCCCGAGAGGACGGAGGAGGCCGTGCACAAGGTGGGAGGATGTGGGCTGGGGGATGCGGGGCCAGGTGCCACCATCACTGCTCATGGCCTCTTGCCTTTGCAGCTCCAGTCCTGCCTGACGAGAAACCAGCTGCGGCAAACGCTGCCAGCACAGACCTTCCGGCTGCAGCAGGGCATCCTCACCACTTCTTCCGAACAGGTTTGATGGACAAATTACTGCATGGGGCCGCTCCTCCCCTGCCCCAAACAGCCCCAGATTGCTCATGTGAGCTCTTGCAATCAGCAAAACGCCCTTTTAACCTTTCCTGAGTGGAGGGCAGAGCAGATTGGAGGGATGCAACAGATTGCTCAGAGAAATTGTGGATGCCAAATCTCTGGAAGTGTTCAAGCCCAGGTTGGGCTCGGAGCAACTTGGTCTAGTGGAAGGTGTCCCTGACCATGGCAGTGGGATTGGAATGACAGGACCTTTAAAATCCCTTCCAACTCAAACCATTTCATGGTTCTCTGGTGAGGTTGGGGGTGGATGGAAAGCAGATCTCCTGGAATCCTGCTGGTTGCATCCATGCATTTCATTCATATGCACTGCTGAGATAACTTGCCGCTACACTAACCTATACAGTGTGTTCCTGCCCCCTGTGCACTCTTGACAGCAAATCCCTGCCATGTGGCATCCCTGGTTGTTAAGCAGGGATGCTCTGGGAGGCTGTAACCTGCCTGTGCCCCCTCCGAGCACGCTCTTCTCTGGGAAAGTCACGGCAAGGAGGGGAACTGGCAGTGCTGCTCCAGCACTGGCACATGACACAGCCTCTCTGTGCTCCAGATGGTGAATGAGATCTGCCTGAGTGTGCAGAAGCACGTCGACATCCTCAGCACCTGCACGGGCAGGGAGGTGGAGACGGACATCCTCAGCGCTGAGGAGGCCATCAGGAATGCCAACCTCTCTGTCAGCGTGAGTCCACCGTGTGGGAAACCCCCTCAGCTCACCCAGCATCCATTCGGGATCGAAGCAGGGCATTGATTAGTTAATGACATCATTAACCAGCAGCCAGGGAATTCCAAAATGTCGATGCAACAGATGCACACCACCAAGCACTTGCAAACATTAAAGAATAGCTGAGAATTTCTGAATTCCCTTGTAGAAAAAAGGTCAAAATGTTCTTAGTTCCCTTGCCCCAGAGACGCACAGTTATGTGCACACTCCCTACAGGGTTACAACCCCACGCTCACACATCCCTCCTTGGGACAGATGGGTGCTCCAGCTTTGAGAACACCCTGCAACCCACAGATGCTCACGCTGGTGAGAAACCTCCCTGAATCCCTGAGGGGTCCCTCCCTGGGGCACCTTCATCCCACCCCAGCAATGAGAATGCTCCATCAGCCCATGACAAAATCCATCGTGTTGGCTTGGCAGCTCCTGGCTCTGTCAGATCTGGTTTGATCTTCCTTGTCTTGGTTCTCTCTCCCCATTGCACCTTTTCTTCCTTTACTTCTCTTCAAACCACCTCCTTTCCCCTTTTCCCCAAATCTCTGGCACCCCGCTGGTTACTTAATCTGGCAGAGGTAGGATTTAAGAAGACAGTGCTGATGTTGGAAAGGTGGTGAAAGGGTCGGGTAAGGGTCTCCCTGATGCAGGTAGCAGTGTAGCAGGGTGCAAGAGAGGAAGAGTGGGGACAAATTGAGGGGACACAGGGACTGTGAGGGACAAGGATGCCCAAACCTAGCCCAGCAAAGCCAAAAGATCACTGGGTCTCCCCAGCTGATGCGGGAGATGCTCTTCCGTGGGGTAGCCATGGATGCAGGCTCTGCATGGAAATATGGGAAGAGAAGATGAGGTGACATGGGATGATCCACACTGTCTCTCTTCCCATGTCAGATCCTGCCCCTCTTGTATGAGGCGGGAAACACCCCCTACCAGAATGGCAAGCTGCAGCACAAGCTGGAGTGTCTCACGGAGGAAGCATCACAGACCTGCAGCCGGGAAATCCAGGTGGGCACCCATGGGCAGCACGGGATGTTCATCAGCCTTGGCCCAAGGATAAGGGAGTTATGTCCACTGAAAACCATGTGAATCCTGTTACAAAAGAAACTGAAACCTTCCTTTCCTCCCCGAACTTCAGGCCATCATGCAGGCAGTGCTGGACACGGCACACAGCCTGTGCCCAGCTGTGGTGCAGAAGAGCGGGGTCAGGGATCAGCTGGTCAATGCCATGTCGGAGCGGATCTGCCTCCAGGACCACCTCAGCCTCAGTGCTGTCCTGGACCAGATGGTCACCGATGTCTTCAGCAAGCTGAAGTGGGTGTTGTGCTGTTCTTCCTTCTCGCTCAGCCACTGGCACTGACTTGTGGGGCCAGAGGAGCAGTCTGGGGGCTCCCTACCCACTTCTCCTCTCCCCACATTGTGGTTGTGGTGTGCTGGGTCCTGCTGCTGTGTTTTCCCAGCTTGGTTTTGCTTCCTGCTTGGATCCAGTTTGGATAAGTCCCTAGGGTGCTGGGGAGACCCACGGGGTGATGTTGCTGGAGGCACATCCCCTTGGCTGGCCCTGACCATCAACAATGGAATGCACTTGGCGTTCTCCATCCCAGGCAGTGCCTATTTCCATTCCTGCTCTGGCAGCACAGACCCAGCAAGCCACAGCACATGGGCATGACCTGGGAGCCCCTCTGTGTGCCACAGCCAAGCATCCATCTCCTCAGCAAAGCCATCCCTGGGGAGGTGGCCCCATGGCTTGCAGGGTTGGTGGGTGCTGGCCTTGAGAGCCCTCCTTCTGTTCCCAGTGAAATCAAGCTGTCCGTCACAGCCGCTGTAGCCGACTGCATCGTGGATGCCGTGCTGGGAGACCTGACCATTGCCCAGTGCAAACTGGTGAGTGCCAAGGGCTGCCAGCACCTGCGGGATGGGAATGTGGGGCTGGGATGCAGGATGGGGGTCTGAGTACCCCAGCATTATCCAGGTAACTGGACGCCAATGCTGTGACCGTGGATTTGCAGTCTGGGAAGCAGGATGATTCCCACCCAGGCTGGTTTTCCTCCCATATAATCCTCTCCCAGTGTGGTCACAGCAACAGTAACACCCTGAGCAAAGTCCCAGCGCTGCTGCCTTGTGGTGGGGGGTTCTGGGGTGACGCCGGGCACCGGCCACTCCTGCAGCAAGGCAGCTGCACTGGGCTGGACACCGGCTAATCAGGCCTAAATCCGCTCACAAATCCCAGCCGTGGGTAGGGAGCAGAGCAGCGCGGAGCAGACAGGGCAGCCGAGCACGCTTCAGCCTCTGGGATAATTTAAGCGCTTCCTAATGGTTTTAGGCAGAGAGCCTCTCCAAGCAGGGGCTCGACCTCCTGGTGCTGCTGCCGGAGTCGGCTGAGGACGATGCCACCGCGCTGGCGAGGGGCAGGAATCCTCCGGACCTCGCTGCAGAGGAGGTAGGGTCCAGACCCGCTGCCGCCGCGTGATGCCCGCGGTATAACTGCCCTTTATCCGCCTTAGCGGATGATGCCGGGCTTAACGCCACAGCTTCTCCGGGTGCACGCACCCCCCGGCACCCCCCCAGGGCAGTGCTAAGGCAATTAGTGCTGGGAAATGGGACCATTACCCTGCCAGGCCATGCTGCTGGCACCGGGAGCATGTCGTTGTGGCGGCCTGGCTGCTTATACCTTGTCCTACTGTTGCTGCTTTGGCACCTGGGATCCAGTGTAGTGCATGGTTCTGGATGGGGAAGTATCCAATCCAGCACCGTGAGTAGTTTTGGAGCTGGGACAAGATGAGGGGGTGCAGCCCTGGGAGCCTAAGGGTGAGGAAGGGGTTGCACCCATCACTGGGCAAAGCCTGGCTGGCTCCAGCTGCCATGGGATGCCTCTCGGCACAGCCAGCTCGTCCATGCCGGAACTGCCACCATCCCTCTCTCCCTGCAGTACAAGATGGCCCTGCGGAGGAGAAACAAGCATTTCAGGAGCATTCGGCCCACACCAACTGTGAGAAGTAAGGTCACCGCGGCACTGTCCCTCTGCTGTGGCTCAGCCGGTGCCACTCTGCCTCCACGGGGCATGGCAGGGGCGGGGGGCTCACATCAGCAGCCTGGGGGCCTCATGGTCAGAGTCCCCTATGGTGATGGGCTGAGGGCAGCAGGATCCGGACTCTTCAGAGAGCCTCTCCCAATGCTGTGGTTGGGGTCTTTTGGGGAAGCTCACCTTGACCTTGCTCTTGTGCTGATTTTGGGCCTCAACTGTCTCCATGCCCTTGGGCTGTGGAGTAAATGCCCTCCCTCCCCACATAGCCAGCTAGGGGTAGGAGGTTTGTCCGTGATTGTGGGTGTCATGGTACCTCCAACGGCCATCCCAGGGTCCACCCTGGTCATAGACAACGTCCACTCACCCAATAGCCTTGGGGAGAAGACATTGCCCATGGGTTTCCCTTGCTGCTGGTGTTGCCCCCAGAGCCCTGCATGCCTGGGAGGGGAGTGAATCTCAGGGGGGGCACAGACATTGAGCAGCTGATGGGTGACTCTGCTTTGGCTAAAGCAGAGCTCATGCATACTCCAGCACTCAGCACCCCTGTGTCCCCAGAGGATCCTTGAGCCCCGCAGCACGCTGCCGCCCATCCAGAGGGTACTTGGGGGGGTGAGAAGCTGTCTGCAGAGCAAAAGGGGTGTGTTTGTGAGTGCTGCTCACCGGGCCAGCGCTGGCAGAGTTCGTGCCGTACCACTGCTGCCCGCTGCAGGTGTCGGGGCTGGCTGCGGGGCTCGGCCCCTGCCTGAGCATCCCCCCACAATCCCCCCACAGCATCCCCTACACGCAAACCTCCAGCGGCGGTGGCAGGATCCATCCCGGGCTGCGCCGCAAAGCCTCCACGCACGCTCCTGGCGGGCACGGCCACGCTCCCCTCCCCGCGGCGGAGCCAGCGCCCCGCTGACCCTCCACGCGTGGGCGAAGGTGACGGCGTCGGTGATGATGATGATGGTGATGATGATGATGATGATGATGGGGAGGCCTGGCGAGGGCGGGTGTCAAGAGGGACCCTCTCGCCTCTCGTAGGTGTCTCGGAGCTGGAGCCGGCAGCGGGTCGAGACGCCAGCGGGCTCCGAGCTCACCGGGCGCCGCCGTCACTCAGCCCCGCCGCGCCGCCGGCACGCCCTGCCTCCACAAAGGATGCTGAGCCTGCGAGCGGCTCGCTCCCCGCCACGCAGCCTGCCACCGCCACCGGATTCCTTATGGACCTGCCGACCGCCGGCGAGAAGCTGGAGCATTGCACCAAAGCCAGGCCCCGGCCCAACCGCCGGCACAAGCAGCCGCCCAGCAAGCCGAATGTAAGGGGGGGCACGGCTGGCAAGGGAGGTGGGGTGTATTCGGTGTGTTTTTCCCTTTTTTTTCCGCTTGGGTGAATTATTGCGGTCAGTATTTGTTGCAAGGCAGGAAAATGAGATGCGCAAAGACGCGGTGGGTTTATTATTCTGCATTTCAGCTGCTGCCGGAGCCTCCTCCTCGGAGGGGGGCAGCCTGAAAGGATGGGCAAGGGGGCTGGGGGGGGGCGAGGGGAATCATCCATCCCCTTTCCTGCTCCCCACTGGGAGATGCTGAGCGGTGGGAGCCAGGAGAGGAATGAAAAAACCTGCAGAGTTTGGGTGCAGAGGGCCAGCGATGTGTTCGGCAATGGCTCCAGCTGCCTCCCTCCTGAGCTCCATTTGCTCCCCCTTATCCAAAATCCATCATCCCTGGAGCACTGGTGGCCACCACGGCTCCCGATGATGCTGGTGGGGCTCTGCCAGCCGTGATGAGGTGTGTTGTGCTCCCCCCATCCAACAGGCAACTGGATGGGGATCCTGCCTTTGCACCCCCCTTCCCAAAGGAAAAGTAACTTTTGGGTGCAGTCAGTGGTGAGTCCAGCTCCGTCACTGTCCCTGGGGCTGGATCCTGCTGGCATCACCTCATCCCCACGCCACCGTGATGCAGCTGGATCCTTTCACTTGCTGGAAAGCCCTGGCTTGCGCGGCTGTGGTGATGCTTGCCCTTGGATCATGGTGGGATCAGGGCTGGCAGGGGGCTGCAGGGGAGGCAGGAGCTGTGTCCCATGGGCTGGGTGGGTGCTGGAGGTTGGATGGGCCAGAGGGCCATCACCCTGCAGTGGGACAGGCACGCCTGGCACCCAGGGTGGGCCAAGGCTCGAGCAAGGACGGGCTTTGATGGATATGATGTGACAGGGAGAGCAGATCTCAGATGGCTGGAACGGCTCCTGAACGGCATCAATCCAGCCGTAATGAAAAGTCATTATGGATTGAAATGCCACCGATGGGGAAGCGCCTCCCTCTCATCAATAGGAAGCCACTGATGCAGTGCCACATGCCAGGGAGAGGAATGTGCCATGGAGGAAGGCTTGGCCATGGTGTGGACCACTTTGTTGTGGGGATGGAGCAGGTGGCTCTCATGCAGGCTCTGGTGGCACTCCAAGGTTGGACTTGAAACATCTGAAGGATGCAGATATGGGTCCTTGCAGGTCACCTGCTCCATCACCCACCAGCAGTGCAGGGGTCCCTTTCTTGGAGCTCAGATGGAGGAAGCATCTGTGCCAAAGGCTTCTCCCACAGCACGGGTGCCATACCTCAGCCACTGTGCTGGGCAAGGGGTTGGAAGGAGCCTGGAGCTGCCCGGAGCTCCCAGTGCTCAAGGGAGGGAGCAAGATTAGAGCTTGGATGCAGCCGATAACACCATGGTTTGGCTTTAATGCTGGGTACGAGATGGGGCGTGCCATCACCCATCCTACAGGGGCACCCACTTGTTCATGCCCAGGGGTGGGTGACACATCTCCATGCCTGGGGGCACCTCTGCCCTGTGCTGGGCTGATGGCAACTGTCACTCACAGGTGCAGCCCGTGGCCTGTGAGAACAGCGAGGACAGGAGCATCACCCGCGTGGACGAGGGCCTGGAGGACTTCTTTGCCAAGAGGCTCATCACAGAAACACTGCCGTAAGCCTGGGGGTGCTCAGGGCCCCTCACCTGCCCAGCACACACCCATCCCCAGGGTTTCAGCAGCCTCCCTGCAAACGCTGCTGGTCCCAGTGCAAAAGGGGTGCTGGGGAAAGCAGCACACACAGAGATATCGCCAAGGGCAAGGCTGGGGGAAGAGGAATGGGATGACAGCCACGCTGTGCAGGATGTGGCCGTGGGGTCTGTTCCACAGCGGGGAGGCAATGAGGCAGCACCCGTTGGAACCATGCTGGGACTGGGTGCCCTTGCCAGGACACTGCCATCTCAGGTGGTGTGTCCAGGGTCTGGACTCATCCCTTTAGGGTGGGCAGGGAGAAAAAACTGATCCCTTACCTCTTGGCAGCCTGGAGCTCACCTTTTCCAATGCTTCATCTCTCCCCAGCCCCACGACTCCAGAGACCTGCCCAGGATCAGCCCCTCTGGCTCCCTCTGGTTCCCGCACCCTCAAGAAGAAAATTGGGAATCTTTTTGCCTTCAAGAAACCCAAATCCAGCCGGGGCTCGAGGTGTGAGAAGGAGCCCGAGGGTGGTCCTACTGCCCCTCGGAGCCGGCGCTCGATGCTCAGTGACATTTTACGAGCCCCCAGCAAGGCGGGCGAGTCAGGGAAGCCCCTGAGTAAATCGGAGGAGGGGGGCCTCTCTGCCGAGCCCCATGCGGAGCCTGAGCACTGCCAGACCCCTGACTCTGCCCGAAGGATCCGGCCCAAGTACTCTCGGGAGGGCAAATCCCAGTCACTCATCTTGCTGTCCGGGGAGGACGAGGATGCCCTGGGGGTCAGGCATGACAAGGTAAGCACTGTCACAGTCACCAAGCCACCGCCGCTGTTCAGCTCACCGGTGGGTTCTGCTCCCTGTCATGGACGCTGGTGGGGTTACCAGGGGACGAAAGGACACTGGAGTGATGGTTGGGGATATCCCCATTGGGTCGTGTCCATGTCATCATCTCCTGGCAGGATGCCTGGGGTTGGGAATGTGGGTGCCCCGCAGGCAGGAGTGTGGGTGCCACAGGTGCTGTGGTGGGTCCGTGTTCCTGGCAGGGTTGTGTCTCTCCTGCAGAAGAGGCACCTGGAGAAGAGCGAGGGGGAGTTGTCCAGCTCCTTCGAGCAGCGCGTGCAGGTCATGCTCCATCGCATCGGCGTCACCAGGGGCCCGGCTGCTGAGAGCAAGAAGCAGCAGGTGGGGACTGGCTCCATTTTTGGGATGGACCCTTCACCTCCAGGGTGGTAGGAGATGGTGGTCCATAGAGTGGGGGATGTCTCCCTGCTGGGACTGGCAGCACCCAGCTCTGTGCTGCCTCTGCCCATGGCCTCTGCCCTGTCACCTAACACTCTGCAAGGGGTGGATTCCTATGCACTGCATGGTGTCTGTCAGTCTGTCCCTCCTTTCCTGGCATGCACTCATCCCCTGCAGCCACCTTAGAGCCTGGCAGCAGCACTCTGCCCTCTGCACCCATCGTCTCTGTGGGCACTACCTCCCTGACACCCCCTTACCAGTTTTTTCCCCCTTGCAGAGCAAAGACAGCGAGATCAAGAAAGCCGGCTCAGATGGTGAGGGGCTGCACCCTGCCCACCCTGACCTCTACCCAGCTGGGCACCCATGGGTGCCCATGGGCAGGCCTCCTTGGACTCCCAGCTGTGGGTCCCACTACACCTTCCCCTTGCTGGGTGCTGGTGGCACTGGGCAGACCCCATCTCACTGACGCTGGCTGGTGGCTTGTGCTTGCAGGGGACATCGTGGACAGCTCTGCCGACTCCCCCCCCTCCCTGAAGGCCCGCACACACTCTGTGTCCACAGGTGGGTCAGCAGTGCGTGCTGCGGGGTCACACCAGCCCCTGGGGCAGAGGGCTTTATCCCCTCTCCTAGCACCAAGCATGGGGACTGGAGCCAACAGAGACTGGTGGGCACAGGCACGTGGGCAGAATTCCACCCTCGGGAGGGTGCCCTACACCCATGGGTGCCCATCCCTGGTGATGGTGGATGGACACCCAGCCCATTGCCCACTCGCTGCGCTGGCTGCAGGCTGGTTCCCAGCACCAAGAACCATCCCTGGGGCTGTCATTTCTGGGCACCCACAGCTCCATCCTGCCTGCCCCACAGACGCACCCTTCCGCAGCCCAGCCGCCACGATGGAGCCCAGCGCCGAGCCCCGGCCAGCCTGGAAAGCCCTGGGAAGGCAGCTGCCCGCTGAGCCACCGGCCACCAGCTCCGACCAGCCCCGGCGCTCCTTCATCCTAGCGGAGCCCAGCGGGCTGCCGGAGCCCGGGGGTTGGGAGGGCTGGAGCAGCAGCCTGCCACGGCTGGGCAGGAACGTGCCGGTGGCGCTGCCACGGAGGGTCAGCCATGGTGGGGAGGTGGGTGCTGGCACCCTGCCCACACCACCCAATACTGAAGGTAGGGATGTACAAGCTGCCCCTGGGTGCCTCATTCCACTGCTGGCCTGTTCTTGGGAGTCCTCGGGAATGGAGGGCAGCAGGGAGCCAAGCACAGAGCGCTGGGTGCTGATGGGGCCTGCCAAGTGGGGTGCTGTGGGCTGTCCTCCAATGGCACCTCCCCACTGCTTTTCCAGACAACCGGCTGATGGCACGGCTGGCAGCGCCACGGGGGACCGGCCGCCGAGCGTTGTCCGTCCATGAGGAGCAGCTCAGGGAGCCCGAGTGCCCGGCACAGCTGGGAAGTAAGTTGGGTCTGAAGTGGGACCCCAAGACCTCCTTGCACCTAACACCAACAGAGGTGGGTGGTGGTGTGCTACGTGCGTGGTGCTGCTGTCTGTCCCAGCTGGTGGGTGATAGACAATGACACTGCCACACTGGGAAGTTACCAAGGGGAACTTGGCATTGGGATCAGTTCCAGCAGGAGCCAGGCCACTGTGCCCCACCCTAACTTGGGGCTGGCTTGTGTTTTCCCCAGTGGGCACCGTTCCCCTGCGCCTGCGGCGTTCGCCTGTGCTCAGGCACAGGACCAAGCACGAGTCCCTCTCAGAGCTGGAGAGTGAGCCCGGAACAACCTCAGATGCTGAAGGTGAGATGCTCTCCTCCCTGCTAAAGCAGGTGTTGGGGTACCAAGCGTCCCCCCATGCTTACACCAGCACCTGTGACCTCTGTAGGTGCCACGCCGCAGGACTGGCCCCGTGCCGGGCTGGAGGAGCCGCAGGCTGGCACAGGCACTGAGGGTGAGCAGCCGCAAGCCCTGGCACAAACTGTTGGGAATGCACAAGACTCAGCTGCCGTAGACCAAAGACGCCCGGTGCCGGGCCGGGAGGAGCCAGCCCTGGGACAGTGAAGCCCCTGCATGTCACCACGCTGTTCCCAATAAAACCCTGCAAGCAAGTGCGCCGTGCCGGGGTGCTTGGCAGCTGGGCTGCAGAGAGGGTAGACGGGGCACCAGGCTGGCGTGGATGTGCCAATGATGGCATCGCCCAATTTTCGCCGTGGAGACAGCCGGGCCACCAGCATCGCCCAGGATGCCCAGGGACTGTCAGAGCCTGCAGGATGCATCCAGTGGTGTTGCAGTCCCCAACGCCCTCTGTCACTGTGGGCTGCAGCGGGGGAGCCGGTGATTTTAGGCAGCCAGCTATTTTTAGGAAGCGTTCCCAAGGCACTTTCACCACTCCAGCTCCTGACCCCCTGGGGTACCGCTCTCTCCAGCCCCCGCCAGACGCAGGCTTCCATCAGCGGGACCACGACCCACCGCCTTTCAGCACGCAGCTCCATCCCCGCAGCTCCCTGATGGCACCAGCGTGATCCTGACACCCCAGTGGCTTTCTCCTGTGTTGCCCTCTGCTCCGGACCAAACGCATTCCTTACACGGATGTTTACGACAAAGCAAGATGCTTGTTTTGGTTTTTTTTTTTCTTTTTTTTTTTTTTAATACAAGAGCTGTGTATTTAAAAAATATACAATTTTTAATTTCTACAGCATAACCCCGCGGGATATTTTTTGTAATAAACAGTACAGGACCCTACCTAAACTATTCAATAAACCATCCGAGCTCCTGGAGTACCTTCAGAGCAGGATCAGGTCGTGGGGCCTCTGCCATTGCTGCTATGGTGCCACTGGGTCACCACTTGCTGGGACAAGGCATTTGGAGGTGGGAGAGGGATGCTGGCTCACATATAGGCATTCCTGAATGAATGCTTTTCTCCCCTCTTGGCACTGAGCGTATTGGCTTTCAACAGGTCATGTGCTAGCACCTCTGGAACCAGGGTTTCTGCAGCCAGGCCAGCCCACTCAGCAGTCCCCTGGGGCACAGAAGTTCTGGTGTCCCCACATCCCTCCCCCAACCACTCTTCCCAGTGTTTTGACAGACCCATGGAAGGAACAAAGGAATGAAAGATAGGCTGGGCTCAGGAATCCTCCTCCTCAGTCAGTATCCAGCATGCCCACTTCAGCATTGCCTTTGAGATCCTGAGAAACCAGACAAGAGGAGCCAGGGTGAAAACAAACCCAGCTGTGGACACACCACTGGGGCAGCTGGTGACAAGGGGTAAGGCAGAAGTTGGGGACTCACTGTAGGCAGGTGAGTCCCACTGCAGGAACAGGGGACAGCCACAAGTCCATGGCTGATAAGGCACTGACCTGATAGACTGTACCTGCTGGCAGAGCTCCGGGCTCGGTGCCTCGTATTGGTACTGCGGTGGTCTCTCCACGTACTGCAAAAGCAAAGGGGAGGGTGAGATGGGTCTGCTCCAGCCACAGCACCCAGAGTGCTGCCCCACGCAGCCTGAGATCACAATACCCCAGGAAAACACCTAGGATTGAGGTGTTTCTCCTTCTGTTCTTTTGATTTTACCCAGATAGCTTGGAAGATGCTCCAGCAATTGTTTGTTCCCAGCCAGCTCAGGCTAAACCACATCTTCACCATCCCTGGAGGGATTTAAAGGCCTGTGGATGTGGCAGTTGGGGCTATGGTTCAGTGGTGGGCTTGGCAGTGCTGGGGAATGGTTCATGCATCCCATGAGGTCTTTTCCAGTCTGATTACATGATTCCCTCAGTGTTCCCAGATCCTCCACCATCTACATTGACACCTACATCCAACTTCCTATCCCCATCAGCCTGGTGAGGAAAGATTCTGGGAATGGACACCAGTAGAGTGGGCACAGAGAGCCTCCCCAGGCACCCCCAGCCCTCAGGGGACCTCACCAGCTGCTTCATATTTACCGGCTCTAGAGCTCTGCACTGCTCCGGCCTGGAGCTGGGCCCAGCTCTTGCAGGGGATGCTTGCTCTTCCTCCTCCACTTCCTCTTCCTCCTCCTCTTCCTCCTCAAGCTCCTTTCTACGCCGCAGCCCTCTCTCCTTTCTGCTCTTCTTTGCACCCCGTGGGCTCATGAGCTCCAACCTCCTGCCTGTGCCTCTCCCCTTGCCTTTTGAGGTGCCTGGGGGATGCTGCTGCCCACTGGGGGCCTGCTCATCTTCGTCCATCAGCTTCCTCTTGGCACCTGCAGCCTCTCCTCCCTTTGTCCTGGCATGAGCCAGTCCAGGCTTCAATGCATCTGGAGAGGAAACTGTGCCACTGGAGCAGGCCTGTTCCCTGCGAGGCATCCTGTTGGGTGGGGATTGCAAGCTGCTGCTGGGCAAGACTGGAAAAACTGGAGAAAGAGTGGGCAGGGTGGCCTGAGAGCCCCTCGATCCCTGCGGGCCCTGATCAGCACACAGGGTATCCCAGGCTGCCTCTGCAGCTGATGCCACCTCACTGGTGCTGATCTCCACCGGACTGGGATTGCTGTAGGAGCGGAGCAGGGAAGGAGAGGAGGTCTGTACCGGCTCTCCCTGTGGCAAGCCCTCGGGAGAGCCCTGGCTACACACTTCCAACAGGTCAGTGGTGTTGCTGTCAGCAGCCACATCTTTCTGGGTCTTCAGGGGAGGGTCAGGTTGAAAGGTCTTCTCTAGTAAGAGGAAAAGCATCATC
Source organism: Callaeas wilsoni (assembly GCA_013398955.1). Taxonomy (NCBI): domain Eukaryota; kingdom Metazoa; phylum Chordata; class Aves; order Passeriformes; family Callaeidae; genus Callaeas; species Callaeas wilsoni. The sequence continues at coordinate 45,665 of VWPU01020007.1, forward strand.
AGTTTGAGCAGGGGGCTGGTGGTGGGACCTGCCCTGGCACACACAAAGAGTGTCAGGGCTGGAATGATGCGGGTACAGGGCAACGGGAACACCACAGTACTGCTTTATGGCCAGGGGAAATCAAGCCAGCATCCAGGATGAGCTACACCCAGTGAGAAGAGAGGAGCTGTCTCCTGCCAGGAAGGCAGGCTGGATGCCCTGGGACATGGGGACTCACCATCTGAAGAGCTCGGGGTCAAAGACAATGAGGGCATCCTGTTCCAGGGGTTGTCCAGGGATCCCTCCAAGCTATCCGACAAGGTTGGTGATGCAGCACCTGCAGTGAAGAAGATGGAGGGTTGATTTTGGCAAAGAAAGCAGCTGCCCATTCCCTGCAGGTCCCTTGTGCACAAGGTCTCAGAGAGAGACAGCTCTTGAGGGGAGCTCTGCAGCCTTTTCTAGCCCAAAATGTGGTGTATTCCAGTCAGACCCTTTCCAAGATCTCATTCAACAGGCACTGGAGAGGCAGACACTGCCTAGAGAGCAGGCAGGTATGTAGAAAGCCTTCTCCTACACCCTGCACTATCCAGGACAGTTCCTCCCTTCAGCTCCTCCTCTACATGGAGCTTCTGCAGGTAATTCTGCAGCAAAGCTTGGTGACACCAAGCCCACTAAGGTGACACCAACCCATTCTGGTGCTGAGCCAGAGCCAGTGAGGAGCCCAAACCAGGGCAGGAGACTCATGTTCAGTGATGGCATCAAAACAACTTGTTGTGCTCCCAGCACAGTGAACCAAAGCTGCAGCTTCAGGAAGCTGGAAGAATGGGACCATTCCCTGCCTGCTCAAGGTCTCCCAAAGACCTGGCCACACCAGTACCTCCTCTGCTCAATCCAAGGAGATGGGCTGAGACAACTGTAGAGGAAACTAAAGGCTGGATGGGATCTGGAGCGTTCATAGGAGGCCATGAGGACGATCCAAGGGCTGAAGCACCTCTGCTATGGAGACAGGCTGAGAGAGTTGGGGTTATTCAGCTTGGAGAATAGAAAGCTCCAGGGAGACCTCAGAGAACCTTCCAGTATCTAAAGAGGCTCCAAAAGGGCTGGAGAAGGACTTCAGACAAGGCCATGGACTGTCAGGACAAAGAGGAATGGCTTCACACTGACAGAGGGCAGGGTCAGATTAGATATTTGGAAGAAATTCTTCCCTGTGAGGGTGGGGAGGCCCTGGCACAGGTTGCCCACTGAGGCTGTGGCTGCCCCAGCCCTGGAAGTGTTCAAGGCTAAATTGGACCGGGCTTGAAGCAACCTAGTAGAGTGGAATGTGTCCCTGCTCATGGCAAGGATTGGGGCTAGATAGTCTTTAAGTCCCTTCCAACACAAATTATTCTAGGATCTGGAGGTCCCGCTACTCACAGCTGGTTTGGGATGCAACACTCGGGTCTCCTGGCGCTGTCCTATCATCACCACTCTTTCCAGGAGCTGCCTGGCTTGTATCTGCAATGAAAGGGGCACCGTTGGTCATATCCCCAGCATGAGGCACATCCAGAGCAAAGGAAGTCTCCTCCCCACCCTAGGCAGCCCCTCATTTCACATGCCTGGGTGCTGTACTGCTCACCTGTGTACCCTGCAGATGCTGCCTCAGAAGAATCACAAACAACTGCCTCCTCCTCAGGAGGGATCACCAGGGCACTGACTGGGACCATGAAAACGTCCTCACCCTGCTGAAATGAGACACATGACAGGGTTTTTGCTGGGCAGTCCCTCTCCAGATGCAGGAGCTCACCTGTACCTGCCAACCCAACACCATCTCCCTCCCCAGCAAACTTCCAGCTCTGCCCACTGTCCTTCCCCTTCCTTCTCCCACCCACCAGAGCACCCCAAGCTGTCACAGCCCTGTCTCAGCTGGTCCCAGCAGACTGACCTCCTTCTTGCGCTCTGCCTCCCACTGGGTGACGGGAACCTCGTCCTCCACTGTCACTGCCTTCTCCTTTGATTTCCATAAATCCAAGCATTCCTCGGCATTTTCCTTCAAAATCTCCAGCTGGTTCTGTCCTATGGCATCAATCAGCTGAGAGACAGAGGGCTCTGGAGCAAGAACACACAGACATCAGTGGAGGAGACAGCTGAACTCAGCCAAGCCTCACTTGCAAACACTTTTACTCTGCTGCATGACTTGGTGACTGTCATGACACTGAAACCTGTGGGAACACCCAAAATCCTACATTTCCTTTGCTTCTGTCTTTCCTTTCTTCACACATCCTGGACCAGCAGCATGAGCACAGACATGCAATGTCCCACTCTGATTTAGCTGTCAGCATTATCTCACCCTGCCTTGGGCTTAGCAACATACACGTGTGACCAGGTTTGTGCTACCTCTGCCTAACATGGACCAAGCTGAGGAAACCCAGGGGCCCCCCAAGCAGCCAGAGCATTGCATGTCCCCCACAACCCTTTACCTGAGCTGGGAGCATTCCTCACAGCAAGATTCCTCCTGTAATGACCAAGGAGAAGACAAAGCCAGGTTAGGGCTGGGACATACGCAGGTCTTGGTCACAGATCAGGAACCCTGGATTGGAAGAACCAGCTTGCGAAAGTAGTGGATCCCCCACTGGGTGCTGATCTGGCCAGTGGCCTGTGCTCAGTACCCCAGGAATAGCCATCAGGGAGCCTCACACCTGGAGATGGACTGATGGAAGGCCCTGAGCATCTCCTGAGTTGGATCTTCAAGCATGAAGAATGAGCTGTGCAGGGCTCACCCACGCAGCTGTGCTGCCCACCACTGGCAGGAACAAGCTCCCCACAGGTGTTTCCTCCTAGCTCGGAGGAAGAGGCTGGCAATGTGTCGCCATAATGTCATTTTTCATGGTCTATTCAACTCTGTCAAGTTCCGGGACAGGTGTCTCACAGGTTAACCAGGAGCTGCCATAACCTGTGCCAGCCCTTGCCAGCCTGCTCTATCTCCAGTCTGAGGTTGCACATTCCCATCAGGGTGTCTGGATACATTCCCCCAGCCCCATACTTACAGCCAGAGCTCCTTTATCTTCTTCACCACAGAGGGGTCCTGGTTCCTGCAGCAAGAGAGAAGCCGGTTACTGATTCCCTCCAAATCCCCATCTTCCTTCTCCCTTGCCGTGGAGACAATCCCTCTTTCAAAAGGCACTGCCACAAGCAGGTCACATCAGGACTCCCAGGGTCAGCACTGCTGTGGGAAGAGAAGGAAGTCCGCAAGAACAAAGCCCCCACCCACCCATCCCATGGCCATACCCATCGGATGACTCCATCCTCTGCCTCTGCATGGGCAGCACGATGAACTGCTGGGCCGTGAGGTAAAACTCGCAGTCCTCCTGTGGGGAGGACAGAGCCTGTAAGGCACCTCTGAGTCCCACCTCTGCCCCTGCCTCCCCTGGGGCCAGCCAGCACTCCCACACCCACCCCAGCTCTGCCAACAACCCTCCAGTCTAAGAGAAGGTCCCCTCAAAAAGGACAACCCGCCTTCAAAGGGGAGTTTGTATCCTCCTGTGTCAGCTGATGGCTCTGCAAGAGCCACACACCAGGGTGGGCCAGCCCAGGGGAGTCTGTGGGGACACCTCTGACCCCTGCAAGAGGACAGTGGGCAGCTCTGCCACCAGCCCACGCAGGCCTTCTGCAGCTGCCCAACAGGCAGAGGTGACAGCTTGGTGACCCTGGGAAAGATGCACCCCATTCCCAGCCAGGGCTCATCCCTGCCCAGGTCAGCTGCCACAGGCGCCACAGGAGCTGCGGATGAAGATGAAAGGCCACCCATCACCTGCCTCCAGCTCCTGGGAGCAGCTGGAAGCAGGCAAGAGTGCAGGAAGCACAGCAAGGTAAAGGAACAGGCTTGCTTCCATTCCTCAGAGCACTTACCAGCCTGGCCTCGTCCTGAAAACACACTGTGTACTTCTGCAGGACGATTATTCTGCAATTAAGGCTGGAAAGCCTGAGCTGCAGGTGGGCGCTGGAAAAGGAGCAGAGCAGGGATGCCTTGAAGAATGGAGCTGGACCCCCCACCCCGACACACAGTGGGGCTCCCACAAAAGCTCTGCCAACCACACCAGGGCATTCTGGAACAGGTCTCAGCATGAGCAGCAGGCACCAAGGGCTCCTTATTCCTTAGTAATTCCTGCCTAAGAGCAGCTCCTTCCTGCTGCTTATCCCTGGCTCTGCTACCAGCACCCCAACACTTTAAGGGTATCCAAATGGGGAAATGGAGGAAAGCACTGAAAGAGCAGCCCAGGCTACCATGGTTAATGCTCTGGCTCCTTTCACAAAACCCAAGGGCTCTACAGTCCTTTCTAATGGCATCACAGCTTCTGCCATGGATCCCTGCCCATCCCAACCTGCAGACACCAGAGCAAGGGCATTCCGGCTTTCTTCTCTTAGCAGCTCTTTCACATCAACTTCCCACCCTGAGGTTGCTTTAGCTTAACACAACCTGAAACAAGACCAGGCAGGAGCCCCAGCTCCTCACAGCAGCTGTGGAGAACTGCTGTCCCAGCCATGCCAAGCCACGGTGGAACCCACTTTTCCTCTGCCTGCAGAGCTTCGGGTGTAATGACCACACGGATGTAGCAGGATCCATCAGAGACCTGCACCACAGCATCCTGGAGGACCCCAGGCTGGCCAGGAGCAGTTGAGTCACTCAAGACCTGTCAAGGGATTGGAAATGGGAAAAAAAAGAACTCTTATTTGTAGACCTGGAACAAGCTTCACAGGAAAGTGGTCATGACACCAAGCTTCCCCTCCTCAAAAAAAATTAAAATTAGAGGTGTTGAGGAGGAAGAGTTGCACATCCACAGCCACAGAACTGGGAACCACTGCGTGCTTCCCAGAATTTAGATTTCAGAAGCTGTTGGAGCACTTTGGGACAGTCTCTCTGGGTACCTACCCGCACCACCTGCCCAGCCAGGAAATTCTCACGCTCATCCAGTTGCTCGTAATTCACCAAGAGGTCAGCAATCCACGGCTCCAGGACATAGAGTTTGGGAGAAGCCACGTTCTTGTCCACACACACAAGACTACAGGAGAAGAGACAAGACACCAAGCCATAAGCAGTGCTCCGTCACCCTGGGAAGGGTTTTGCACCCCAAGCACAGCCACAAACCCAGGAGATTGCTCAAATCCACCCAAATGCACCCACTTCTCTGCAAGGACCCATCCTAAGGGCATTGTGCTGAGGAAGCCACGCTGCTGGGGGCACACAGGTCCTGCTGCATCCTGTTCGGACAGTGGAGGGGAACACCCGCAGCTCTGAAGTGTGTCCGGCCTTCTGCAAGTCTCCCACACAGGACAGGACATTTATTTCTACCTCTTTCCATACTGTTTATTATCACCCAATAACTATTTTCCTGGGACCAAGTCTTAACTATAACTCTCTGAACTGTGAGAAGGAGAAGAACTGGGGACAGGCAGGGGCTGGGGACAGGCAGGGCTGGAACAGGCAGGGGCTAGGGACAGGCAGGGCTGGAACAAGCAGGGGCTGGGGATAGGCAGGGGATGAGGGCAGGCAGGGGATGAGGGCAGGCGGGGGATGGGGGCAGGCGGGGAATGAGGGCAGGCGGGGCTGGGCCAAGCGGAGTTGGGGCTAGGCGGGGCCTGAGGGCAGGCAGGGCAGGCAGCGCTGACCCCCCTCCCAGGCCCCCTCACCGCTCCCCCGCCGCCAACCCCGGGCTCGCCCCGCCCGGCGGAGCGGCCGCCGCCGCCATGGCC